>VWYI01011278.1:0-56851 GCA_013399455.1 Anthoscopus minutus | reverse complement strand
TTATGTGCTGTAAAATAAAACACCTTCAGTATTCACTTAAATGTCATAAATAAGTATGTTGTCATGTAGTCAAGAATGTTTCTAGAGTTATGAAAACAAAGGGGATGAACATTTTTCTTTTGAAGGAAATTTGCAGAGCTCTCTTGCTGAATATGCCAGAAGTACAAAAAAACTGGTAAGAGACATGATAGATGATCAACAGTCTTCCCTGGATTACCTTTCTAATCAGGTACTTTTTTTCTTTATTATAAAGATTTGTGTTTGTTATTTCTCACAGTAGATGTTGTCTTTCTGAGAAAAATTAGGGCTCATTAAATTGTCATTAAACTAGTAGGATTAGAGTGTCTTATCACCAGTCGTTGTACCTCTGGTAGGGTGTGAGTTCCATTTCTACAAGGAGTGGTAAACACCCTGTTTCACAGCTTAGTGTCATACACTGCAGTAGGGAAAGTGAAGGACCATTCCTTCAACCATACCTTCATGTTGATGAATGTACAAATTAGTACACATCACAAAAATGAGCTTCAGATTATGTTTATTAGGAGTCAAAAAAATCTTTCGAATGTAAAATTTCTCATTGCAACCTAATTAAAGAACTTTTATTTGAATTTTCAGGTGAATGAAATAATGAACAAACTTATTCTTTTGAACACAGTAGTTTTAAGAAAACAATTTGATCCACTTCCTTATAAAGCAGTTCAATCTCATGGTAAGTATTTTTCAGATGTAGTCTTGGCATCTTCCCTTTTTATCTTTGTATCTTGAAAAGGAGATAATTGAAGCAAAGATAAGCAATTGTAACTTTGACATTTATCCTGTGTTAGTAACAAATAAACTCTGGAAACTTAAGAAACTGTTTAAAAGTGTTATCATAAATAGTGCTTAAAATAATTTGCAACTGACAACTCTGGACATCCTATTTAGCATGCTTATTTTTATGTAAAATACCAAGTATGATTATCAGCTAGTAAGTGATCGGAGGCTGCTGAATGGTACATTCTTTTGCAATATAATAAAGTGTGCTCTGCATCTACAGTATCCTTATTCAAATGGAATGTTTTTTATGCATACTTTATGATGGAAAGGCTTTTACAAGTGTTAATACAAATGTCTGTAGGAAAAATACTTCATTTCCCAGATAATATGTCTTTTTCACAGTACAGGTGTTATAAATAAAATGAAAAAAAAAATCTGTAAATTGACCCAGATACATAATCTTTAATTTCATGTAGGTACGTATCACATCTATTAAGAATAGAAAGAACTTTGTCTATACAGTGTCATTTGTACTTAGAAGCTGAATGGTGTTTAGAGAATTTTAATTTACAAGTTAAAATCATGACAAAAGTTTGCATGAAAAGAAAATTATATTTTAAATAATTCATGCCACCAAGAAATATTCCTATATTTATCTGTATTTTTTTAAAACATATATTTTTAATGAACTTCCTTGAATACCTTTTGTCTCTAGGTTTGGACTGCACTCATATTAAAGATACTGTTGGTTCAGTTTCAAAAACTCCAAGTGGTCTGTACATTATCCATCCAGAAGGATCAAATTATCCTTTTGAGGTAATATATTTATTATTATAGTCACAATTTGCTTGAGAATATGCATTGACTATTTCTAATAGACTTAAAGCATTTTCCATGACAATTTCTCAACAGATGAATGAAAAATGTATTAAATCAACTGTACATATCTGTTATTACTATAATTTTGACAAGTTTATTTTCCACAAAGAAGCTTAATCTCTGTCATAAGAGCCCATTGTTGGTTTTTCTATGCAGTGAGAAATACCAAAGAGGAAAACCCAAGGTGTTTTCCAGCACCTCTTTTGGATATGAAGCAGAGCTGTTCTTTTTTGTTTTAGAGGTGGAAAACTGAAGAGCAATTGACTGATCCATTTGTCTTTTAAGATGGGACTTCTAGATTTTGAGTGATGCTGCTGTATAACATTGCCTTCTCTTGTGATGGGACTCCACTGATGCAGAGTCATCCAAGTATAGGTGCAGATGTGCCTTGGTTTGAAGAGCAGGTGCTTAGCTCTTGTTTGGATACCATTAAAATCCAGTCTTGAGGCACAGAGGCATCTAAAATTGTGGTTTTCCTCTCCAGTGTGCAGGATTTATATTCCTAAAACAAGTATATATATTCCTGAAACAAACTGCAGGACTCATGCTTCCTATCACTGCCTGCACTTTTTGTAACTGCTCAGATTAATAGTGCTTATCTAGAAGAAGGGAATTTTGGGTTAATTTCCTCAGACTCAGAATATTAGGGTCCTTGCAAACACAAGGAATATTTTGTTTTATGTGTTTATTTCCATTTCACATTGTTCTATTTACAGAAGGCCTTATGCATAGTGGAAAGGCAGATATGGCACTTTCAAACCTTCAACTTTGCCATATAGGTTGAGGTCATTATTTTTTGAAGAAAACAATGAGGAATTTAAGCCAACTAATAACAAAGAAAGTTTAATATCTAACTTTATAGTGTTCCTTTATATGTAACAAAGGAAAGACGAATCCCTTTATCTCTAGCCAACTGGAGCCCTTCAAAATGCTACAAAAAGGAGCTTGAACTGGTTAAGAAAAGGTTTCAGAATTATGCTGGCATCTCAAAAGAAAAAATGAACTTGATTTTGCAACCTTTGATATAAAAGCCTGTCATTCTCCCCATAGAATGCAGTGAGCTCAGGAGATCTGTAACTCATCAACAAGTCCCTTCCATGTAAAAGAAAGGCAAAGACATGTTGCAATGTTCACAGAGCAACCATATTTGTAGTATGAACAAAATACTGCCATAGTAAAAATGCATCTGTTTCAGAGTTTCTTCTGGATTGAAGGTGATTCCAGAAATATAAAAGAACAATCATAGCAATTTGATTAAAAGAACAAGGTAACAATAAAAAATTAGAGGAATGTTTACAGTCATGAGTGTCTCACTTGCACAGAACTTAAAAGACAGTGCCAAAAAGCTCTCAGAGAAAAACAACTAAGATATGTGTTCCATAAAGAATGTAATTTTAAGAAAAACTATTTAATGTGAATTCTTTCATGTGTTGAAGCATAAAAGGAGTACAAGAGAAATAACAGGCAAAAATATCAAGACTAAAATATAAACAAAAAATTATAAAGCATCTTTTAGAGACTAATAGGCAAGAGTTCTAAATGTTCTGCAGACCAGCAAAATAAGAAAAAATAAAGAGGCAGAAAACCATAATAAGAAACTAAAAAATAGGAAAAAACCACAACATGAAACAATTTATTTCGATGAGGACCTTTGTGGCAATAAGATGCCTTTTTATGCAATGGAACCTTAATGAAAAATGTATTTACAATAATATCCATAAAGATATCAGTTAAATTAAAACTATTTAGTTCTTATTTTTCATGTTTGATACTCATGTTTCCAAAAGTGAGTATAGATTTTGATGCTTAACTTGGGCTAATTGAACTCCAAATTCCAGAAGCAATAAGAGTATCTTGCTTTAGTGCTATTGGCAGGTTTCTGTCACCAAAGCAAGTGATTGTCAGTTAGGCTTTTGCCTGAATGTTTATTCATGGAGTGATTAAAAGCAACTTTGCTCTTGGAAAAATTAACCATCACCAATTTCTGATAAATTTTTCAATCAGTAAATTTAGATCAATGATATTTCTCTGTTGGATCAGACAAACTAAACAGTTGTTTAGAATATACCTCTTGTACATGTTGCAGGTGGAAAGGGAAGAAATATTCAGTAGAAATGTCCTCCTCATTTAATTTAGGCTTTGCTTGGCCCAATCATGCCCTTCATACCTTTCATGATATGAGACATAGAGCAAACTGTAAAGCACATTAACTATTATAAGGCTTTACAACTGCAACATTTCCATAAGGGATTAAGAAAACTACACAGCTATGACTGTATTTTTCTGTATCTATCTAATATTTTTATTTAGCTGGTCTGTGTATTGGTGCTGTATCTAACTGGCTGATGACCTCTCAAGTAGAGCCATATCTTCTCCTTCTGTGAATTATCAACACTCTCACTGATTTGTATTGGACCAAAGATTGATGTTGTGACCAAATGGGCTCCTCATAGTATTTCTGACTCATAGTCAGAGGAGCAGCCAAGCATGCAGTCATCTTCTCAAGACAGTGGATAAGGCAATTGGATTATTTTGTATGAGGTTTAGGTATTTTCATCTAAATATTCATTTTGGAGTCTTCTATATTTCTTTTTATTCCAGTTCTAACCTCCTTGGGTGACTAAAATAAGCATGTGATTCTCCACGGAGTAAAGGTCACAATTTTTTTTCATGCACATATACCTTACTATGATTAATTTAATATTTGTTTTGCAAGAATTCCCCAAAGTGTCTTACTTGAAGATCCAAGATTCCTCAAGTTGTATAAGATCAAACTGCAGCTCTGTCATGTTGCTTTCTTGTCATTCATTGAGAAGATGTTAGATCACAGAGACTCTGACTATAATGTTGATCTTTTCTTGCAAAGGAGCAAGTCTGGTTTACTGAAAAATATCTGAGTACTACAGGCAATGGAGGTGCAACATTTAATGCTCAGTCTGCCACAAATTTTTTTGAGGGTTATACTGACTTACACCCAGCTGCTACTTTTATCTGCTTGCTAAGACTTCAAACCTCTCTTTTCTGAAACGTTTCATTTTGTACATTTTCTGTAATGTCAGAAAATTTCTTTATCACTTGTGCATTGGTTTAATGTTATCACAGCCAACATTATGTTTTGAACTTATTTTTGTTACCACAAGGAGCTATAAGCATTTTCCAGGTTAATTCTCCTAATATTAGTCACATTTGGATATAAAAATGAGCCCTTGTTTTTAAACACTAATTATGGATACTTCCCTTAGAACTACTTCGAATATCTTAGGTAATGCAGTGAATAATGTGCAATATGATCTTTCTACATTAGATTCCAGACTTTATAATCCCAGTTAGAGCTGATCAAGATTTGGCACTGCAGATATACATAGGAAAGTCAATTACACATCTTGAGTTAGATGGGGTGAGGAGAAAATGTGCCACTTATTGTGATATTCCAAAGCAGAGCAGATGGCAGCTGGACCACTGCCATTTGACATAGTGCTGGGCACAAATTTTAGCAAAGACTCATAAAGACTCATAAATTTGAGAGCTGATGTTATGTATTCAGTGGTACTGCTCAGTCGCAGGCAGTTATATGTTCACATTGGGACTTCCCTGGATCAGGGCCACTTCTTATGTAGAGGTTTTTGCTGCTGCAAATTATTGTTGCATGCTGGGTTATTGCTATCACTGTTTTCCATTTCCTCACCTTTTATTAAAGGCTCTAAATTTCCCAGGCACCACAAACACAATATTTTCTGGAAGAAGGCATGATGGGATGGAGAACATATAAGAAGTTGTGTCTATTTTGCTTTGCTAAAATAAAAGTTTATTCAGTGTTGCTACCTGTATTGATGATATTTTGCCTGATTTATACATGACATTGCAAGTTGCTTCCCTTTCATGCTATAACTGTTAAAGTGACATTTATCAAAGTTTATTTATCTGTTATGAGCAGACTATTAGACACAGCATTTACTACTGGTTGAAAAAATATCCAAATCAAACAGTTCAACAAGAATGTATAAGAAAATACTGCAGCTTCATTTTTTAAATTTCTTAGAGCTTTTTTTAAAGATATTTTAAAAGTATGTTACTTAACAAAACTCTGAATAGTCCACCTTATTTAATTAAAATATGTTTTTCATAAAAGCTGCTTCAAGAATGCTTAATCATGTCTATGTCTATTTTAGGTTTTGTGTGACATGGATTTTCGAGGAGGTGGATGGACTGTGATTCAGAAAAGAACTGATGGAATAGTTAAGTTTCAGAGAACGTGGTCTGAATATCTGGATGGATTTGGTGACCTTACTGGTATTAATTTTAAATACTCTAAAATGCTTTGGATCCCACATTTCTTCTGCTTTTATGTGAGCTACATTCAACTTAAATGTGTGTTAGTTTTAGTAGTATGAAGTTCTTGTTTCTTAAAAATCATATTTTTACTTAAGGATTTATTTTTTCATCAAATCTGCTGTGTGATCTTCCCAAGAGTGGCTATCACCCCACTAGAGTCTTTAGCAATTGCAGTCTCACAAGAGTGTTTAAAATATTAAGTTTTCTGCTTGAAATAATTTACAGATTGTATTTCCTCTCTTTTTAGATTAAAAAAAAAAGTGCTTTTGTTGGTTTGAATCACTTTTGCAAAATATTTCCTTAGAGCAGACAAAAATCAATATTTCACCATCAGGCATGCAAAGTTAAAAACAATGGAAATATTTCAGTAACTTATACCAGCACGACTGCGATATTAATTTTTTACTGCCACCTTTTATCCCACAAATCTAAACCTATTTGCTTTTTCTGAAGTTTATCTGGGATTGCAATGGAAGCATGCAGCTTTTCTGGACAAATAAGTGCAGCTCATATGGACTGTAAGTGTGATTTATGCAGGTAGCAAACCTTGAGAGAAGGACTTAAACTTCTAGAATAGGGTTTGCATTTGTTTTTGCATTTCATAGAATGCCAGCATTTATAATTTCTCAGTATTGCCCTTAAGAATGCTACTGAGTTCTGTTCATGCAAGTGGATCTTTAGCACATCAAGTTTTTGTGGTCTTCTAAGATATATTCCAGATGAATATTTGAAATCTATCATCTGGACAATTTTATAAAAAATATCACAGAGAAAAAAAGATGATGCACACGTGGGAATTCTGAGGGATTTCCTAAGGAAGTAGGAAGATTACTTTGTTCCTTCATTAGTCTTTCAGGGGAATATAAGCCTATCATGCAACTTTTATTACATTTGTCTCAGGTAGGAAAGTAGAAAAACAGGAACAATCACTTTTTCTTTTACAGTTTCCATTTCTAGACTATATATTATATTTCTCTTTAAGGAGAATTTTGGCTTGGACTGAGGAAGATTTTTGACATAGTAAATCAAAAAGCCACTCATTTCAGTCTTTATGTGGATTTGCAATCAGAGAATGACAAGCATGCCTATGCATCATATGATGGATTTTGGATAGAGGATGAAGCATGTTCTTTTAAGATCCATTTGGGGCATTATTCAGGAAATGCTGGTAAGAATGTCCTTCTTTGAAGTATTTAAAGGTAGTTGTTCCCTTTCTTAATATGAAAAGAATGCATTCAAAAGAATAATAAACTTCAAAAATGTTATTGTAATGTTTTTTTCTCTGGTATATAGTGAACACTTATGCAGATAAATTTTTAATTAGATGGTCATCAGTCTGTAATAAAAAAAAAAGAAAACGGAATGGGATATATATAAAATAAATAAGGGACTTTTTGGGTGTTAGTGTTTATTTACCTAATGTACAATTGGGCTTATGGTACAATTATTTAGATGGCCATTATCTCATCACAGATGTTATTGGCAGTCTTCCTGATGATGCTTTGGATAATTCAGAAATGCCCAGATAGTCATGTACAAAGGACAGAGAAAGAAACTGAGTGGAAGAAAGCTGACCTACAGTGTGTAACAGTTGCTGGGTGATACAAATTAATAGACACAAATAATAGACACAAACTAATTCCAGACCTCCCTTACCAGCATAAATATACTAAGGATGCAAAGATTTGCATTAAGTATTGCATCATGTCTTACTGAATTTTTCCATGTTATGCAAGAATGGTCCTTATTAACAATGAAATAGTTACTCTCTAAAGGTGTTGGTTTTACTCTGTATTTGTGAAAAATACTATTTCTTCAGTAAGTTCTTTAGTAAGACAACAAAGTAATAACTGACCTTTGTGATTTAACAATTCCATCTCGTTTCATGACTCACTCTGGGGCTTTGGGCATATTAATGGAAAATCTGAAGTTACAACCCTTTTTGTTTACTTTTATCTTTTCTTCCTCTGTCTTTAAGAACAGAAGCTGCCTTTACCTTCATAGCTAGAATGCATTGCTAAAACCAGCTAAAATACAGAGTTTTCATTGAATTCTAACTTCTTCCATATTTCTCTTTCTTAAATACTTTAACTATTTGCATATTTCTTCTTCAGTTTTTTAATCTTTTTTTTCCCCTGCATCTTTAGCATTTTTATAGCTCATTACCTGGTGCTCTTAAACCACTTCTGAAAAATTCTACTTTTCCAATAAATTCAGAGGAAAAGTTTGTGAAGTGTGCATCAAGTAAGGAACATTTCTCCGTAAATAACTTTTTTATCATTTTGTTTTATCTGTTGTGCTTAGGTGATGCATTTAGAGGATACAGAAGAGAAGATAACCAGAACTCCATGCCTTTCAGTACTTTTGATGTTGATAATGATGGATGCAGGCCAATGTGCACTATTAAAGGACAGCCAGTAAAGAGCTGCAGTAACTTCAGTGATAACACTGGATGGTGGTTCAACAAGTGTGGCCTTGCAAATCTTAATGGTGTTCATCGCTACACAGGTAGATTTCTTGCAACTGGGATTCACTGGGATACATGGACAATGAACAAAAAGCCAGTCAAAATTAAATCAGTTTCAATGAAAATTCGGAGAACCAATTATCCATATTTCCATTAATATATAAAAATAGAAATATATCTCTCCTTGCAATTATGTGGAGTGATGTATCATTGCAATCATAAATACCTTTCATCTTCACTTGAACATTTCAGCCTTAAAACTTTATTAGATATTTCTATAATACAGTTACTCATTTTTATTGTGAAATGTCAGCGTTTATAGTGTTCCAGCTTGAGAAAGAAGGTCTTAAGAAGAACTGGGTTTTCAGAAAAAGGATTAAACTGAGTGTTTGTCAGCTTTTATTCAACTGCCTCTAAGAAAATCTCAGACCCAGCAGAAAAAATTATAAAAAGAAATATAATGCTGATTTTTATGTGCTCTTTCTATGCTCTCCACATATCTAAACTGGCAAGAAGTTTCAGCAAATTTTGTATTAAAAAACATGTACCTGCCATACTTCATCTTAAGTTAAATTTCCAGAATCAGCTTTTCTTTCTGCATTCCTTAACAGGCAAGAGAACAATTGTTTCAATGTATAAATAAGGTTTTGTATACCATCAGGGCCTGATTTTGGTACAAGTAATGTGATAGTGACATTCAAGAACTATGACCAATTTTATATTTAAATTTCACAGTCAATGTATTTCATAATCCAATTTTGACTCTGTCATTGCCTATTTCACAATTGACTACAGATGAAACCTTTTTTTTCAAAGAAAACTTATAGATTTTCATATAACCTTTGCAGTTTTAATTTTTGGATATGTGGGCCTGATCTTATGTTTTTCATTCTTAATGGCTTTCACTTTTTGAACAATCATGTGGTAATGAATAAAACCAACTTAAGTTGTGTGAACACATTTAAAACTAAGGATTGTGAATTCTTTGAATTTCTGTCAGTAAAAATAGAATAATATCAATAAAAATGTGAGTGTTGTTAATATAGTGTTTCTGGAACCTGGCATCAAATCTGTAGCACCTAGACATGGTATTTCACATCTTTACTTCAGTTCCAACAGACCAGCTCTGTAGTAGCATGTGGAAGGAAAATAGTTAAAAACTCCATTAATTTCTTCTTTTCTGTTTGTTATTTTAACGAAGCATTAATACAGTGAGTGGAAACCATCATCAATTCGGAACCACCATGGTTTAGGACTTCTCAAAGTTTTATGTCATAGGAGAAAGCAAAGCTTTTCACAGTGTATGTTAAAAGGTTAAGGGGGAGAAAAGATTCCTCTTTTCTTGTATGTTTGACTAGCCTTTAACAATTGGAGGTAAGAAGTTGCTAAAAGCAGAGGTTTCCTCTCTTCTAGAGGTAAACTGAGGGCTGTCCTTCTGGGTAGGCTTACAGGAGAAGCAGGGTAGGAAGTAGGTTGAGGAAAAATATCACAGGCCTTGTAGAGGCATGGTGAGAAAGAGGATAGGTACTGCTCTTGGGGGAGACTGAATTCTCTGAGCACAGTGGGGGTTTGTTTTTGTCAGACACTGGAGTCTTTGAAATTAGAGGTGAAGAGATTGTCTGTACACTCTCTTTAGCCTGCCCTCACACCAGTCTTATTAGGAATGCAACTGCTTTGAATAGCAGACTGGACCCAGCAGACTTATAAAGATGCTTAAATGAAAGAGCTTCTGCACTAAGATTAACAAGCACTGGAGCTTAAAAAGGATATAAATTCTGGCTGCAAGTCTGGATGTTGTCACCTGTATTAGGGCTCTTATGTCAGAAAGAGTCCTCTACCTGTGGCACAAGAATCCTACTGGAGAATGCCAGTGGGTAAATTTCATGGAAATGTAATGGCTTTAATGAAAGACTCAAACTTGGATGGTATGGCCTCTGTTGTGACAACCAGGTCCAAGCCTGTGAGCAGGAGTCCATGTAGGTACTTTGGATGTATATAGCTATATTCTACTGACACCCTGAGGCTGCTTTTGGGTTAATTAGAATTCCTGCTTAAAAATGAAGGTGGCAAACGAAGATTGCAGACTTGTGCTGGCAGATAGTACCATATTTAATTATGAGGTTTAATATCCCCATTGTCAGCATTGGCTAGATTAGTTGGCAGCAACAAATCTTAAAGGAGATGGACCTGAAAAGATAATTACAGGTTAAAGATTCATTCTTGCAAATAGACATTGTTTTAAAATATAGAGCATGCCTAGAAAATCAGAGTGCCAGAGATCAGTTGGCAGCTTCCTGGTGCATATCTGAAATAAAGCAATGACAAGAGAATATTTTCCATGTGATAAATGGCCATTGTCTTCAAAGGCTCAGTTCCCTAGTAACAAGAAAAAAACCAGTCAAAACAAATAAATTTTTAGTTAACACAGAGAATTTTCAAGGGCATTAAACTGTTTTCAGGGGCCTATGTTTCATATTTGCAGTGGATGGTTGCAAATGTCATAAGATGGCAGAAAATTTGTGTGGCCATATATTTAGAGCAGATATTCAGCTGGTTATTTCCCAGTCTTGTTTCAACTATAATATAAGAGAACAGGTAGGGTTCAGCATATTAAGAGAAACCAATTGAGTGGTTCAAATAAAGAGTACCTTGGTTTAACTGCACTTAATATATACTCCAGGAATGATACTTCAGACTATGAGAAGTTGCCATAATCTGTGGTGCTACAAAACTGAACTTCTTTTTTTTNGTGTGCTAAAAAAATGGACTTTTTTTTTTTTTTTTTTTTTTTTTTTTTTTCAATAGTATGTATTCAATTTGTAAGTCTCAGTTTGATGAACTCAAATTGTTTAGTTATTTGACCATTCTGGTCACAAGAAATTATTCTGACAGCTTTAATTTTGGTTTGCATGTCTCCGTCTGAAGTATGCCCCGTATCGTCCTATTGCCAAACCAGAAGCCAGCAGAGACAATCCCTTGGCATGGGAGAAGTGCTTTGTGGTATTTCTCTTGGTATGGCTATATAAAGAATTTAAGTTATTTACAGGACTGGCAGTGGAAACCTGCACACCCGTTTCCAGGCTGGTTATTGATCTACCAGGAGTTCTGATCTATAAAGACATGATGCATGTCATTCAGCAGGTTTTTGTAAAATGAGTTAAAACTGAGGAAATAAAGGCATCTATGGCTTTCAGTGGACAAAGATTTTGCTGATGTGTTCTATATTCATCAAAAGAACTTGTTAGCTTGCAACATGCTCAAATAAATATTTCTTATAAAGAAGGGTGAAAATGACACTGTTCTATTCCGAATTGTACAGAGATATAATGCAAGTATAGAAGGGAATGGTCCTTTAATTGCAGAAAGCTTTTTTGCACCATCATTTCAATTTTTAGCTTTTTGTATGTGTCACTGTGTGTAGAAATCATGCACAAGCAGGCAAACCCAGGTGTAGATTTCCAGTACAATTCTCAATGAGATGGAAGGTTGCTAATACCCATATCAAAGGGGCTCACAACCATATATTTTCCATGTTATCCTCCAGTGCCTCAGCTCTTCCCCGGCCTCATCTGATCCAACAGTTTAGGGTTTTATTCTTATGGCCGGCTGTGCTTGGCAGAAAGACAAAAACAAAAAAAAAGCCTTCAGAAGCAAAGACCAGGCTCAGCTTTGAGTCCAGTAAAGCTTGGTTATAAAAACCATTCAAAACTGAGAGTTTTTCCAGGTCTCTCGACCATTGCCAAGGGCCTGAATCCCATGGGGCTCCAAACACGGCGGCTCGAGAAATAGCCGCTAGAGGGCGGCAAAGCGCCGGACGCCGCGATCTCGGGCCCTTTCCTTTCCTTCTTTCCTTTCCTTTCCTTTCCTTTCCTTTCCTTTCCTTTCCTTTCCTTTCCTTTCCTTTCCTTTCCTTTCCTTTCCTTCTCCTTCCCTGAACTTCCCTTCCCTGAACTTCTCTTCCCTGAACTTCCCTTCCCTGAACTTCTCTTCCCTGAACTTCCCTGAACTTCCCTTCCCTGAACTTCCCTTCCCTGAACTTCCCTTCCCTGAACTTCCTTGAACTTCCCTTCCCTGAACTTCCCAACTATTTTACTCTCAGAACAATGCCCATCAGGGTTTCCATGTACTCTGGTTTTCATTATTTACTGTGTACAGTGCTGTGCAATGGTTTAGGGGAGTGTTTTATATTTAGCTCTAGCGAAGAATGGGCTTATGGCAATGAATGTTTATACAGAAAAATTTGGTAAAAATAGCGAAAGTGTGCATGCATTCAAAAAGGACTTGAATGGATTCATGAAAGATGAACCTCTAAGATCATTGAGTCCCACCACTTAACCTGACACTGTCAGGTCCACTGCTAAACCATGTATCTAAGTACCACGTCTACACATTTTTTAACTCCTCCAGGGGCGGTGATTACATAATCTGTTCCAATGCTTGACCACCCTTTCAGTGAAGAAAATTTTTCTAATATCCAATCTAAACCTCACCTGGTGCTATTATATTCACAGATGTTGTCACTAGGTCAATGAGCCCCTGCACCAGAGGTTTCTGGAGACTAAGCCTTGTTTTACCTTAAAACCTTCCACAGGAGTCTGCTCTAGGTTCCCATCAGGTGTAAGGCCTACTTAGATGGACCTCTGGATGAAGACTGTGTAATGGGTATATGTGGGGTGGGTAATCTTCTTCTGTAAGTGCTCAGAAGCTGCATGTATAGAGATGGATATAGGAAGCAATTCCTAGTTAAGATGGGATGGATAAGTTTTGGCTGTGGTTTAATGTCAATGTGCTTAACTCTTTTGCCTGGGTGCCTGCCAGACTCTCATTTCTCTGCTGCACCTTACTTTTCATAAAGAAGTAATGCATGGCATTTCCTAGGCAGGCATTAAAGGACGCTTTGACCAGGTGCTGGTCAGAACACTCATCAGATCAGGGCTTCTGAGTTCATCACGTACCCACACAAAGTGCAGAGGGAGAAGATGTCACCCTCTGCCTCCTTGTGCCTCTTTCCCTGGACCATGTACAAAAACACAGGTTTGTGTCCCTCAGCTGAAACAGCGTTGGGGAAACTATGAGCTATACAGGAAAATGAAGTCAACTCTTCCAGTCTCATCTATTTTGTGGTATTTAGCTGCAGACAAAAAATGTCAGAATCAAATTAATTTTCTACAATGAACAGATGTAAAAGAGAAATTGTTTTTCTTATTTTTAATTTTTTGGGGGTTGGAAAACTAAATACATGAGTTATGAAACAGAAGTCAACACAGGCACACAAGTAAAAAACTGTTTTAAAAATAAAGCTCATATTGTATGTCTCCTACCTGTGAAAACAGATTCATTTTTATATTTGTATTTGCAGCTATTTCTGCCTTATAATATCCAATAAGGTCCTGTACTGTTGCAAAGTTAAATCTTTTTCAGACTTTTCTAGCATTCTGATTTAATTCTGATCAAATCACATTGGCAGTCCTCTAAAATGCCAAGAAATAAACAGAATTCAGCAGGCCAGAGTACAAAAGTTGAGAAGGTCCTAACAATATAAGATAATATTTTGTGCAAAGCCTTTTAGCTATTCAAATTTTAATAGCTTCTTTCTTATCCAGAAATTGCAATCAGAAGAAAAAGCACACTCTATTTTCTAGTGAAATATTTGAAAGAATCCAGCTATGTAACTTTTCAGATTTTGCTTTATATTCTTTTCCTAATACCTTTTTAGATGCTCCAATATTTTCATGCACTTTCTTTCTGCCTTTTGAATTAATAATTACAAGATGTAAGCAGAAGTAACTCCTGCATTCTAATGGAAATAAATGATTGATTAGTGCTTATC
Source organism: Anthoscopus minutus (assembly GCA_013399455.1). Taxonomy (NCBI): domain Eukaryota; kingdom Metazoa; phylum Chordata; class Aves; order Passeriformes; family Paridae; genus Anthoscopus; species Anthoscopus minutus. Next base: position 42,587 of record VWYI01011278.1, on the reverse strand, counting down.
ATTCTAAAATGCTGCATTCAGTTTGTGTGCCCAAGTTTTGGTAGCAGGGAGTCTGTGTGGGCACTACAGGGCTGGCTTCTGTGAGAAGCTGCTAGAAGCTTTCCCCATGTCCAATGGAGGCAATGGCAGCTGGCTCCAAGGTGAACCCACTGCTGGCCACAGCCCAGCCTGTCAATGACAGTGGTAGCACCTCTGGGATAATGTATTTGAGATGAGGAAAAACACCTGCTATTCTTGTGCATGAATCAGATCCCTTGTAGAACTTGCACTTTTCTTTTTGCTTGGGATTAACATCAGGCAAGTTGTCATTGAATTCTGTAGGATAACCTGCAGCCAGAGAAAGAAGTGAGAACATGTGAGCAGAACCACTCTGCAGACCCCAAGGTGAGTACAGAAGGAGGGGTCAGAGGTGCTTCAGGCACCAGAACAGAGATGCCCCTGCAGCCCTTGGTGCAGCCCATGAGTGCAGACCATGGTGAAGCAGCTCTGCCCTTGCAGCCCCCAGAGGTGCATGAGGCCTGTAGCCTGTGGGAAACTCCACCTGGAGTAGGTGGATCCCCAAGAGATATTTTTCTGGAAACCAGTCTCAGTTTAGGACCCACAATTAGTAAATCAAAGCAAAAGATTTTTAGCTGAAATATTTATTTCCATTTAGCATTGAACATATAAGGGCAAGGTGTTCCTTTGACTTGCACTTATAGAATGTGCTCCAGGTATGTTATAAAGTGAAATCTCTATTGAATTGAACCAGCTGTGATTAATCTGCTTCACAGAAGCAGCTGTAAAATGATTTTAACCTAAAAGGCTGTATGCTTCTGTTGACTTTGAAAAATGTACATGACAAGATTTTATTTGGTGAGTTTATCAATAATTTTATGAAGGGTTGCTTGGAGAAATCCATGGTTTAATTTATTTTCTGGGCTGTAATGAAACAAGGTTTAAAAGGATAGGAAAATTCCACGGTTGGTTTGGATGCAATCAAACATAGTTGTATTGAGTAGTTGATGCTGTCCGTTGAAGAACCTTCATCTTTTTCTACATCGTTACTTACAGAGTTGCTGAAGACAGTAATTGTATGTATGGGTTCACTAATAGATCCAGTTAATGTCATCAACATTAATGACAATTAATTGGCATAGTCCAACTATTTACAAACTTGCTTTCACAAATTACATCAGAAAAGGAAATGCTCAAGTTCCAGATTCAACATATTTAGAAGCCCCCCAGGAGCAAGGAAAACTTATATGTGTGCCTCACTACCGTGAGCCAAATGTGCCTTTCCTGATTATAGTTAAGGGAAAAAACTGGAATATGGGCTCTGCCTGCATGGAATTTTCTAAGTCGAGGACATGAAGGGGTGATTTATGAATCTGCTTTAGGCCTGCTTCATGGTAGAGAGCCTTGCAATGCACTGAAGCATGTAATCTTAGATTAAGAAATGGGTGGTTTTTTGAGACAAATCTTTCAAAACCCATTTCAAATGGGAGTAAAGTATGTTCTTCTGTAGTTTATAGTACGATTACAGTGGAATCAAATCTGATGTATAAATATGTGATTATTCTTGTTACTGGATAGGCAGATCTCAGCTGATCCATTTGGTCCATTTGTAAATTGTATAAGGCTTTTTTGAAGAGGCTGATCTTTAGAAAATGTTAAGTTCCTTAGCTATAAAGTAAACACCAAAAATGTTACAGAAGTTTTTCATGGCATCTCAATGAAATAGTGATCATTTGAGTCCTTTACATGTGTGAGTATAGTGAGTTGATTAAATTCTTGAGGTAGAGGGATGTTTCCTTGAATGTACATACCTATGCAAGCATTTTCTTCAGAAACAGTGAAAGCATTATAAGATGTCTGCTTGTTAAATGTCCCTCTTTACATGGTTCTTATCATATTGAAAAGAATTTCTTTTATTTCTGGCAAAGTATAAATTACTTTAGTGGAGCTGACAGACTTCTAGAAATTTTTTTTGCCAGCTGTTGTCTATTGAAAAATACTAGGTTTAGAAACTTTGGGAAGCTTATTTGCTATATTGCTTTCTATTAACTTGCTGATTTTTCATCTGTGTTCTTCAGTTGCTCTTCAGAAGCTCAGCATAACCTGGGTCTGGGACTCCAGATGGGATCTAAAAATCCCCTTTGACATGTGGAGTGGAACCCCAGAGGTGTTTGAGGGGTGGCAAAAGCACAGTAGTGATCAGGCCCTGCAGCAGCAGCTATTGTACTCAAAGGAATCACCTGTGGCCCAGGAGCAATCAGCTGAGAGCTGAGACCAAATAAAAGCCCTGCTCCTCATAGATTAACTCTGTTCACCACCTCTGGGTGTTCCTGTCCCCTGGCAGTCCTGGGCATGGGGGCTGAGGGAGCCAGCACTCCTCTCTGCCTTCCCAGCCCCTGCTGCAGACACAGCTTTCCCCAACAGGATATTCTCCAACCCTGACTTTGCACTTGCTTTCCAAACTAATTTGATTCCCTGTGCCACTCACACCTACTGTTTCCTGTGGATGGGGATTTGGGGAGGAAAGGATGAACTGGGCAAAATAACATTTGCTAGAGCTCTGGCATATCAGTAGGAGGGAAAGGAAGAAAAACGGATGACCATTTTTTGATTTAGACAAGGTCAGGGAACCCTGGTTTCTCACCTGTGTCATACTCCCTTAAAATGTTTACATTGGCATGAAACTAAATGTCTTCACTAGACACCTAGCATGTCCCTGGCTGAGCTCTCTTCATCTTTGCCTCCTCAGTGCTCTGACAAATGTTGAAACCATCTGATCCACACCAGGAAAAAAATCTCTTATTTAGCTCTACTTTTTGCCTTTGCTACTATGTTAAGTCTTTCTAGTTTGTTTTTAGTCTTGGCCTATTCCTCAAAGCCAGTTCCTGTGAAAAGGAGAAGATGGAAATGCTGCCTGGAGAAATAAGTCACAGGTGAAACATGTACTTTTATGCCAGTGAGATTTTCCTTACAAGGTTGTTGTCCTGCTACCCCCACTCAGTACTCAGGTACTCTTCTGTATTCTCTCAGGGTTACTAGTACAGAAATTGGCTAATTCTGTATAATATCCACTTTAGGGTTAACATAATGATGGAAAAATCCCTGCTCTGAGCTGATGATGAGCTCATTTGAAGAAATAGAAGCCATATAAGCATAAGGGTGTTATCATTAACCTGGGATCCAAGGTTGAAGGCAAGACAGTGAAATTTTAAGGTGCTGGTATGAAGACACAGAAAATTACCTAATGGAGAGGGGCTAGGAATCTGTTCCATAGGTTGACTGAAAACAGGTACATAGGACAAAAGAAGATACAGAGGTCTTCAAGGAGAAGACTGACCTGAAAGTAGAGATGGAGAGAGGTGGAGGATGAAGAAGAACTGAAGACTAGACTACAGGCAGCACTGTCTTTGAAGAATTACGAAGGTGAGGTCAATAAATTTGAATCTGTTGCACAAAAGGAAAGGATGCCAGTGGAAGCATGGAAAAGGCAGGAAAGATATATATATATATTTATATACTAGCTTTGGTTAGAGAGATGCAGAGTGTTTTGATTTCTAACCCAAAATTTTCACAGAACTTCAGAAAAGAGAGAATTTGTCTAAGACATATGGTAGTGTCAGTTATAGACACTCTGAGTTAAATGATAGCATGTTATACTTTTCTTATACAAACAGATTGCCACTTGGAAAATTATTGAGTTTGGGAAAATATTCCTCATGAGCTCTCATTTGTCTTTGCATAAAATGGGGGAGTTTCCCACTGCTGTCATTTTCTCCTGATGGATTATTCTCCCCTGTCCACCAGTTTTATACCTACTGTGAATAACAGTTTTTGTATGTTCATTTATTTAGTTCAACAAAATCTGTCATCAAATCCCAGAATTCCCAGACAGAAGGACCATGTGAACAGAGAATCTTGTTAATATTGGAAAGGCTTCCCAACTAAAACTGATCTGTCAAAATACCAGTGATAGTTTGAAGATACTTGTTCCTTATGTGAGTCATTCTTAATTCAAACAAATAAAGCAGCATCGATGGAAGAATTAATGAAACTTTGGACACCAGATCCCTTAAGAAAATAAATTGAAAAATGAAATTTAATTTTTATTGCATTTAAAATAAAATTTATACACAAATGCATGTAATTAATATTTGTTTATAACAGCACATTTAATAAAATATCATCTCAATACAGTGTATGTCATTAAACAAGAAAATTGGGAGGTTCATTTTCCACCTTACAATAAAAAAAAAAGAAGTGCAACTTTGTAATTCAGGAGCTCCAGAAGAGGAAGTCTTTGATACACAAGTGCCAGTGTTATAGGACAGGAAAAGCCATGGTAGTTTTTAATGCTAAAAATAAAAAAATGAAAATGCAAAGATTTTGTGAAGTGTTCCTATATATGTTAGCTACACAATTCTTTATATGGCTCTGCATGAGTGTCTAAATAGATATTTTTATTAAATGATCAGAGTTGGAAAAATGTAAAGCAAGTAACTTGAAAATGCATTTACATGACTAAATATTTAATGACAGCATGTTTTCTTTGCAGACATAACACTGCCTCATAGAGTGGACCAGATGTGCTGACTGTATTGCACTCATCACTGTTTTGTCTCATATTAATTGATCAAGCTATGGCCTTGTCGTTTATTTACTATACACTTCTCTGAAAAAAAAGCTAATAACTCCCTTGTGCTGTTTCCATTGCAATCATCGTGTGAAATATAACACTTTCTAATATACTAATTTAGTTTCACAATACTGTTAGAAGCACTATTTTTATTCTCATTGCACATCTTGGGGACTGAGACACAGGGATGTCTACTAAAGACTAAGCCTTTTAAAATAGTTTTTATTATATAACAGATGGAAATGCTTGGTGCTTCAGGAAAAAAGAGCCTTGGGCAGCTTCTCAGATATCCCAAAAATAAATTTTAAAAAATGTAATTTAGTTACAACTCATGAAAATCTTCATGTTAGTTATGCATAATCAGATTGTCATAAGTACAGGATTAAATCAAGGGCAATCCCTGAACTGATCTGTGATCTTTACTTTTCCTCACTCAACATCTGCAGTGCCTGAGTCAAGCTCTTAGGGACGAGAGGGGCTCTTTCTGTGCATTCCTGGCCCAATCTTGGCACCTGCTCCCTTGTGTGCTTTTAGAGAGGGAGTCTTCTCTCTAGTGTTTATCTAGACTAGCCAGGAGGAAGAGTTGTTGAACCTCAAGGGGAAAGGAGTGAAGACTTGAGTATTTCACATTCTCTCATGTGAGACCGGCTGACAGTCGCAGCTTAGAAACCCACTCCTGATTTGGGCACTTTAATTGTGCTTTGAACTGCAAATGACTAGCTCATGCTTTGTGTTCTGAATGGAACTGGTTTTTAGGGGATGAAACAAGTGAGGAGAGAGCTCCATAAAGGCTGCTTCAGCCTGAGACAGACCAAGTGCACAATTTCCACTAAGTGCATGATTAAATTTGATGATGCACCCAAAGGCAACATTTCATATTTCATTAGAGCTTCTGTTTCTGTTTGAACTTGGTCATCCAAGAGATTTACCTGTTTTGAATATCTGCCGTGTGTAGCAGGTATAAATAATGGTAATGATTGTGATTCTCCACATGAGGCTGCTGTGGGTTTCTGTGCCTGGAAAAGCAGGTGATCATTATGCTCACACAGAAAATCCAGAAGTATGGTGCATCAGACAATACAGAATAGACTAGACAAGTAGGAAGAGATTAGTAGGGTGAAACAAACAACGTTCAAAGTTCTGGAAGAAATGAACAAAGTAAAATAAAGAAGAATAAGAAAGATTATACTAAATATATAGTAAATACCCAAGCAATTTTCTGATAGATTATTTATTTATTCATACTAGACCTTGCTTCATTGAAGACAATATTTGCACAAAAATGTTGAATGTCAAGGGTTTTTCTGCAGAAAATGAGAGGAGCATGAAGTCCTCTAAGCCAAGTTTTGCAATGAGGCTAGGGCAGTGTTGCAGCTTTCAAGCAAACACCAGTAAACAGTATAGTCATAAAATAAGTTGGGACATGGTAGCTGTAGAAGAAAATGGCTTCATTTAAAATTTCACCCGTATAAGCTGTTCTTTGTAAGGAGAGACAGACTCTCAGCAAAACATACACCTGTCAGCAGGGATGTAGATAAGGAATGCAGACAGAATAGATAAGGAATGGCTCTTTAACTTAATCTAAACAGATTATGTAATCTGCTCCAGCCTCATGATAAAAATGTGTAACACAGATGGACTGCAAATACACATGTATTCAAGGAATGATGCTACTGACTTTTAGCATTTTAATGGTTGCTTTTATAATGTTCAAGAAATGGACTGATTGCTTTTATAATGTTCAAGAAAGTCCAGTTCATTATGTCTGGAACCTGCGAAAGGATCCACCTGTGCAGCTCCTTAATCCTGCTCTTAACAGTAAATTGATGCAAGGATGCAAATACTTACTCCTTCCAATCTCAGTGTAGGGTCAGGCCCTATTTTCTGTCATCAGATCAACTCCAGTTATGAGCAGTAAATTGATGCAAGGATTCAAATACTTCTTCCAATCTCAGTGTAGGGTCAGGCCCTATTTTCTATCATCAGATCAACTCAAGTTACTTTAGTCACTAATAAGCATCACTAAACATCTATGAGACCACTCAGCACACTGTGGGACACATCCAGAGACAGTAGCTTTCCAGGTCTTTATGGCTGCAACTGTTAGGGCTTCACATCATTACTACCTACAACAGGAGCACAGATAGTCATCATACCCATGATGATTAACTCTCTGGGGATCTTGACATTCCAATACTTTTATCAACAAGTTGCTATGTGATTTGATTACTTTTGTATTTAGGGTAGAATAGGGCAACCTAAGTGACACTCAGTGAGGACAGACAATACTTAACTCCTGGTTGCATCCCTTGTGGTTTATTTCACTCAGCCTTGCAACTTTTTTATGGGAAGAGCAGTGATAAATGTACATGTAGACCTGAATTTTCTGCTTGGTCAGCTGAATTGGCCCAATTGAAAATGAAATACCAATTCCTTATGTAAGAATCAAAGCAGGTATTTGTAAAAAAGAGTACCAGCTCCCCAGAAAATATATCAGTAGCATATTTAGACCAATAAGATGTTCAAAGAGATGGCTTTAAGTAAAATAAATGTTACATATCCAGCTTTTTCCCTACTGAAAATTGTACCACATGTGAACCATGTGGAGGTAACATCTGAGGATATGCTACACTGGATAGATCTCCTACTGTAATGGTTTGGTAACATGAAGCATGGGAATAGGGCATGATTCTGAACTTTATTGGGTTTAGAGCCATTTAAGTCCATAGATATTAGTTTTATTGTCACAGTTTTCCTGTGCTGTGAATAATAAAAGATAATCAATAATATTTATGAGATCCCAGCATTTGCTTACCTAATATTACTGTGAAGAGGGGTTAAAAAGTGGTGCTTTTAAATAGTAAGAAAATGGAGAGCAAGGATCAAGTCATGGTGTTCTTTTAATGCCACTGGCTAAGTTGCCAAAGATTTACAGAAGATTTACTGGACCTCCTGAAACTGTAGGATTCGATTACTAGTAATGTCTTCAGAACTTTTTTGTGCTCTAATAAAATTTAATTTTCTCTCCATCAATATCCATTGTGTTTGCTCAAATGTTTTCTTGCCTTTTACTTTTACAAGCTCATCTTCATGAGATTCATGTGCTAAATACTCCTCTTGAGTAATTCTGGTGATCTCACACTTTTAGAAATTTTGCTTAACCTATCAACAATATTGGATTGATCACTATCCTATTTCATCATAATTATGAAAAAAGCTGCACTTACAAATTTGGTCAGTGCCTTAATGAGGCCCTATTTCTTGCTAAGCAGTTCCTGAATATACTGAATTAGCATTACAGAGCATTATTCTTTGCTTTCCTTTCCTCACAAGTGCAGCAGTAGTGCAATTTTATGAAGACTGATTCTCAGCAAACTGGGTAATTTCTAACTCTGTATAATAATGCCTACTCTTTTTACAATTAATTACTTTATGGTTTATTTATGTTTTCTCCTGTTTCCACTCAGAACACTAGCACACATAAGGCTGGAAGCAACACAAAAATAGTTGTTCTTAACAGATGTCTTTGATTCCTCCTGAGTAATTATTGGATGGTAGTTCAGTTTTTAGGAAAAAAATTGCTCCAGAAGGAAGTCTTTATTTTATTTGTATCCACATCTTTTTATTCCCTAAGACTATACTACCAGTGAGTTTAAAATGCCTAAACTGTTCTGTAACACTTTTCAACTCTTGAAAACAGAAATAAAATAGAAATAAAACAGAAATAAAATAGAAATAATTAAAATATTATTTATTAAGCTGATCCTGATTTAACATAGTGGTGTCACATAATTGATTTCAAAGAGGAGACATTGGTGTAAGGTTGGTGTGATTGCCTGGTAAGTCCTGCTTTCCATTTGTTTGTCAATGCTATAGGCAGACATTAGCACTGAAGGAATTATTAATTTTATGCATAAAGAAGTCTTAAAAAATATTAATGACTTTTCAACTGGAATTAAAAAGAAAAAGAAAGAAAACCTTGCTGTATACTTACCCACAGATCTTGAACTCTAATAGCTAACAGGCAGTAGATGTAGAAGTCTGATCTCAGATTTTGACATATTGGAATAACAATATGAAACTATGCATTTTGCATCACAATAAAAAAGATTTTTTTTATTGCAATTTCTTAACATGACTAATTTTGTTTTGTATTAACGCTAAATTAGAACTTTTTGCCCCAGGATTTCATATCACATGAGCAGATGATTCTCACTAGACATGCATCTTTTCTCATTGAAATAAAACTATAAGGTTGTGTCACCCTACAAGCTATTTAAGGAGTCTCTCAGCATTTAAGGCCACTGGAATTCAAACAGGAAATGCTGGATGTTGTGGGAAAAATCTCTTGTATTACTGTTTGAACAATAGTGACCTAATGAAAAAGTCCACTGCAGACAGCTAGAACTAGAAATCAACCCTCAGTGCACATGTGCACCAATGACACAAATCTAGCTTCTGTTAAGAAAACAAAGACTACACTGAAGATCATGAGGATGTGTGCTATCTCCTGCTATCATTTATTCACATTCCTCATAAGGTTGTTGTGTAGGACAATATTCTGATGAAGTCCTGAGTCACCCCAAGGAAGATCTGGCCTTGATGCTGCTTACCCTTCAATCCTTCAACAAAATGCCTGGGTCTGAAATGACTGGACTGCTGTTCAGAGAGGAAGGAAAGATTCAAGGGATCAGAATCTGACATAAAAAAGCAGAGGAAGCTTAGCTCCCAGGCCTGGCAGATAGGAGACAGGTGGGATCCTGCTTTTCACCTTTTCTGTTAGTGCTGACTCTCCAAGGAAAATGTCTCAATAGATTTAGAAGGGATGGCTCTTAGAGAATTTTCATTCCCATATAGTTCTGCATTTGCCCCTACTCTGTGGCTGCTCTCAGTCTCCAGGATTTTTGCATGGCTCTCAGCAGCACTGTGAGTCAGCTTGTTTCAATGATCCCTTTTGCAGATCTGTTCTGCCAAACACTCTCTCAGCTTGCCAGTGGGGCTGCAAGCTATGGCTGGGGGAGGGAAGATCTGGGAGACAAATATCTTCAGGTGAGTCACAATCAGCAGACCTAAAGAGCAAGTGATTACAAACAAATTCTCTTCCTCATCACTCTGCCTTGGGTAGATTCACTTCTGAATTCCTCTTCCTTTTGGTTTAAAAAAACTACTTTACCTGTGATGGAGTGGTTGCCAGGTTCTTTGAGGTTCCAGCTCAAAGCTGAGGATATTGCCCTTGCTAACAGGATTCACCCAAGTGCAGAGAACCACTATGCTGCTGACACAGCTGGTTAAGAAGCAGAGAGGAAGACTTCAGCATCACCTTCAGGATCAAAGGTCCAGAACTTTATACACCCTATTGTGATGAGCCAAACTACACCAAGTCCCAGTACAAAGGTGCTGATGGGTGTTAGATCATCTTTGTGGCCAGCACTGCTCCTCTGCAACCCTTTTCCCCAGGAGACTCAGGAGAGTGGTGCAGGTTGCACACCTCTGATGAGGCCTGTGGCTGCCTCACTGCTTGGACATCCTCCCACAACTTTTCTTGAGGATAAGAAGTAAATTTGTTACTACTTCTTCTCAGTCCGTGCTGTCAGACTTGTAGTTTCATGCTTCTTCAGCATGCTGGGATAAACGTGACCCTGTTTATACAGTTAAAAATCCATCAAGCAAAATTTCTTTCAACCTCAGTTGCAGAAATTTTGATTTTTTTTTTCATTCCCCCTAAGTAACCTGGCTTTGTCTCCAAGCCCAACTTTGTACTTCTACATTTGGGTAAACAATTACTGTGGAAAGAAGCTGAGATTATTTATTGTCATTTTTCAGGAAATCCTTTTTCTCTTTTCTCTCTGTCTTTATCCCTGTACTCCCTGGCTTCTTCAACCATAAGTTCCTTTCAAAAATAGCCATTTAAAAAAAATTATACATTTTCCATTTCCACTTACTATCTATTTGATTCTTAAGTCTTCCATATATTTTTTTTGTTCTCATACCTAAGACACAAATTCAAGTTAGAGTTTGACTGTTTGGCTTGTTGATTAGGTATTTGCCATCTTATCACTGACATCAAGTGTATCCAGACTTGAGAAAATACTTTGAGGGAAAGAATTATCAAAGATATGGAAATGAATGGAAAAGAGGTTAAAATGTTTCATTGTACCTCATTAGTCCAGTATCTTTATTTTAAGAGTAACTCTTAACTACATAAGTGATACTTTACATACTTCACATCACTGGTGGAATTGCTTGCCTAAGTAGTGGTTCAGTAACTTAATTTAACGTTGCTTTTTGTCAGTTTAATTAGTTCTTTACATTTTCAGCATTACACAGAAAGCCTTAAATACCCTTTCAGATCCACAGAGGAAGTCCAAGAGTGCAAACACAGTGTTTAATTTATTGTGCATCTCCCTACATGTGAAGTATATGGAAAACTTCATCTTGCATCCCTGCCTGCTCTCCCCAGTACATTTCAGCAAGAAAAAGCACCAGAATGGCTCTTGTAACTTGCCTGTCTCACTAGGGTGAGAAAGGGTGAGAAAAATTTATCACTCCATCTTTAGCCAGTGAGATGTGAACCAGTTCCATTTCCCTGGAACAGGGATTAAGTCCTAGTGGAAAAATTTTAAAATCATGGTCGCAAAGTCCTTAAGCTAGCAAACAAATAAGCAAGTACATTAGCATCCAGTGTCATCACTCATTACGGATTTAAAGACCTAGGAAGACTATAAAATTGCTTTAATAGTTTCTTCCCAAGGAAATCCTACAGCTTCAGATCAGGCTGTTGTTATTTGATAATAACAAGAGGTAAGTATGTTTAAAAACAATTTGGATACGTGCAAAAAAAGAAAATTGCATCGGCACAAACAGCAACTGTTTCACACTGTATATAACATGACCCCCCTCCCTGAACCATGGGTCTGCTGGAGTAATCTCCTGCCTGAAGCCCATTTTCTTATTACTTTGGATACTGTCAGCAAGGCTGCTGAGAGACTGTACTTCACAAACATCTCCCTTTCTTCTCCAGCTAATGGGAAAAGTGTTCAATTTTGAACTTATAATGAGGTGTTTCTCTGCAGAAACAGCCACTGAGAGCACAGAAAGCTGCAGGATAGGGCCTGCTGGTTATCCATGTTTCAGCCTTGACAGCGAAGAAGCCCAAGCACAGACTTTCATATCTGTAAGGTTGCAACAGGCTAAGAAGAATTTAATTACTATTAGCTTACTTTGAACTCAGAAATAAATACACTCATATAGTATAACTGGAACAAATCTGTAAGCATTTTTGTACACAGTGTTCCAGTACAAATAATATTGTTATTGCCAGTAGCAGGACATGTGCCTGAGGATGTACCTTATGCTAAAAGTGCCTTGTGCAAACAACACAAGCTCCAGTCAGGGCTTGTACCAACTTGCTGTGTGAGCTTCTTGTGTGAACTGGAGTTTAGTTCCAGTTATCCCCTGTTAGGATGCAAAGTTGAAGCATGCAGTAGCAGTGAATACCTTGAACATATGGGTGCAGGTTGAAAATTGAGATCTGAGAATTATGACCGACTTGCTGGTGCTCACTTATCCGTAGGAGCTGGTGTTGCTCTGAAACAAGAAGATGCAGCCAGGCAAGAAAGGAAAACAGCCACATGATGTTGTAAGATACCTGCTACAGCCTGGAAAATAACCTCACCTGAGCATCACCCACCTGTAGTTCAGGAACCCAGGTAAAGACTTCAGAATCATCCAGCAACTGAAAACACATGTGAAAGGAGATCTCAGATTTGCAGGTGATGGCAGGGGACAAAGAAAAGTCCTGTGACAGGTCCAGCTTCCCGTGTCAAAGAGGTCTCATTGATTGCCCATCCTAGGTAAAAAAAGACCATTTTGGGCTATAGCCACCACAGACTATGTGGTTCGAGTTTCAAGGTGTATTTTGTGTTGAAGTTTCCTTTATCAGCCTCCCATCCCAGCAATCTCTAATTTGTAGGTATATGCATTTATTCAGTATAAACAATAGGCAAATAATGAAAATGCATTTTGGCAAAAATTGTGGTCTCTGTACTTTTTGTTGGAAGCTAAAAACTTCTTATGATAACCTTAAACCATTCAATATTAGACAAGTCTGATGAGCTGTCATGCCCTCTGAAAGCATCAACCAAACTCATTCTGCCATTACTGCTGTGTCATGTGTTCATTGAAAAGGGTCTGTTGCAAAAGTGAACTTCACCTTATCTTTGCTGTATAGTAAGTGCTCCCTGACAACAGCACACCTATAGATGGATCTTGACTGATCAGTCCTCCTGTCCTTCTTCACCATCTGTGTTTTGACTTCCTAGCTGGGGTGTTCTGCTGTGTGTTTCTTTTTACAGAGAAAGCACTGTATAATTGTTAAAAATATTTTTATTTTAAGGTTCCTAAGAAGCCAAAATTACCTGATGAAATGAGCACTTGCACGTCCCAGTTGACAGCCAACAGCTGAAAAATGCAGAAGAGTGAGTCCTGTATCCTTTCTGGAAGTTGATTTAGTTCATTTGATGGTGTGGAAGAAAAGCAAAAGCTGCTTTTCCAGCCAACTGAGTCATCAGAGAAGGATTTAATTTCTAAATAATGCTAATAAGAGGTGATATGCTTCACTGGTGAGCACTCCTTTGGAACTAGATTTAAAAGTAAAGGTGACACAGGAAAGAGAAAAAATAGGACACAGTCAGCATATTGTTTCAAGTGCTCATTAATTGCATGGCGATGCTGAACATGGAAAGATTTTGAGAACCACTGAGATGATTTTTTTTGGTAGATATCATTGTGCTTCTGCCAAATGAACTGTGCCTGGCCTATAAAGACTTCATCCCTGTTTCTCAGCATATGAGATCAGGTAATCACTGTGGCTCACTGGTGTGGCAAACTGATAAAATACACTGGGTCACTTATAAAAGTGCAAATCTAAAATACAAAAGCAACTTGTTTTTTATAAACTTCTATGAGCTAATGGTTACCTGCCTTCTGATCCCCACATGCAGCTAATTCTGTGCTGCTGGACTCTATCTTTGAATTAATCTCACACTCAGTACCAAGGCTCTCTCCAGTGCAGGGGGATGAAGGACCACCTTTGACTGCACCCATGCCAGCACCTTAACTGAGGTTAGAAATAAACTTCAGAAGGGAATCTCAGCCTTAGCACACTTATCTGTGTGTTGGGTCATATTGTGTCACAGCACACAGACTCAACACCTTCTGAAGAAACATAACCTGGTAGATATGCTACAAGATCCCCTCCAATGCCCTCTGCCTTCCAAGGGGTGTTAAATTCCCAGGGACAGACTAGCTCTAGTCTGAAGTTAAACCTCCCACTGTGGATCTACTGTGCACATTGAGTCCTGGGACCCAACCCACTTCCACTGCACTGCTTCTCAGGATCCAGTGCCTGCAGCAACTCCAGTCCTCCAGGGAGAGGGCTCCAGGCAGAAACATCAGGGAGGGCAGGAGCAGCATTCATTTGTGCTCAGCCCAAGAGCCTCTGACTGAAAACAGAAGGACAAGACCTCCTCTGGAAATAAGTGCCCACATACTTTAAGAACTGGAGAAAGGGTCAGTCTTCATAAAAAAAAAAGCAAAACAAAAACTGGGTGATAGAACTTTGCTGATGCTCTTTTTCTTCAGTAGCTAGAAGGTTCGGAAATATGCTTGTCTTTCAGAAGGTTTTTAAGGTGGGAATTGGAAATTTTCTGTTTTGTATTTCAAAGTCTTGTGTGAATTTTTCAAACTCTATGGACAGATCACTCACTTTCCTGTATGCCTGCATCACATGTTCATTTGTCTTTGCTGAACTATGCAGTAGAAATATCAGACAATATTCAACATATTAAAATTAGTAATGCTGCATGTTCAATTATTACACAAAATCATTCTATGCACTTACCACTAACTTAGGACTTGCACATTGCAATGTCCTTGCTTGAATATGTACTTAGGGACATGTTTATTTTGGTAAAAGCCTAAAAATATAGTTTGAATAAAACTTGTTATAACAATATAAATTGTTTCTGAGAGAGTTATTCTACACTAACGAACTTACAGGGTCTTTTTAAATTTCTGAAGGATTTGGCTAGATGAGCTGTTTACAGTTTCAAGGCAAGAAGAAATCATTGTGCAAGCTATAAAATCTTAAAACAAGAAGCCTGTGTGCTATGACCTCAATATTTTTCTGGTCCAGTTTTCTTCTCAGACACTGAACATGTAAATCAGGCAATTAACAGATTTACAAATATTTTTTTATTTCTGTAGCTGGAAAGTGGATAGAACATAATTCTCTCCTCTTTTTGTCTGAAATATAGCAGAACTCCTTCCCTCAATAGGTTTTATAACATAATTCAAAAGCCAGAGCTGAGTTTCTCATATAAATTTAATAATCTCATTATATGGAGAAAAAAACACAAAACAGTGACATGACAACTGAATCCAATGCCTTTTACAGTACATTTGTAGAATCAAAAGTAAAGGTAGTCCAAACAAAAAAATGTACTTTATTTCAATGTTATTTATACAAAGTTTAAATAGACTCATTTTAAGGTTTTGGACCAAATTTGGTTTAAACTAGTTTCAACTCATTCCCTACTGGCCAGTCTCCAGTCAATCTAACACTAGTAAAGCCTTAAGCTAGCTTGAACTTAAATTCAAATGTGAAACTTTAGATAATGTAAAATAAAACAAGATGGTTGTTAATAAGAACCTTAACAGACCTAAAATACTGAGTTTTCCACAAAGCTGCTGTTGATTACAGCCATCTGCTCTAATTTCAAATGCTATAGTATTGTTAAAGCACCTTTAAACTATTTACTGTAAACCAGAAAATGTTTGATAAAACCATTTGATGTAAATTGTTCCAACATGACTTGGAAGAAGGTCAAAGTTTGAACTTTCTTGTAGTAGTGAATTAAGTATCTCCACAGAAACTGATGGTCACATTTACAGAAATGGAAATGAAAACAAATCATATCCAGTACGCACACTTCCAAAATATCTGTTACACAAAATAGTATGAAAAGAAACTCAAGGTCTTTCTGTTAGTAGAGTAATTCCAGAAATGCAGCATGAATAATGTAATTCATATTACATATTAAAAATGGGGCAAAAATCACTTTTCAGCCTTACAGCAAATTTTGGAAAAAATTGTCATATGTCTGAAGTTATCCTTAAAATTCTCAGTGTTTTCATGACTGAGGTTTAAAAATGTAGTCTGTTTTGGACAGTAGAACCTTTTTGTTTGAATAGAACACTTCTCCTGAAGCATTAACTTTTTTAGCTTAGAATATATTAGATTTTGTATTAAAAATTATGTGACTTAAAAGCAGAATTCATGGCATGGAAAACAGGTGGCTATAAAAATTATTAAATTACTAGGTGAAAGAAGCAAAACAATTTTTTTTTTAAATTCATGACTAGAATGAATTGGTATTTTTTTGTCAAAAAGCAGTCTTTCAAATATTTTGTGATTATTTCTGGGACATACATTCCACTTTTAGGACACCATTCATCTGGTGAGCCAGTTTGAGTACAAATCCAGTTATTTTCCAGAATCTAGTTTCACATTCTGTGTTTTTACTCAGACAGGCTTGGTGCAAGTTCTAATTTTTGAAAATTTTGAGATGGTTTTCCAGTCAGTTTTTGCCTCTTTTATTTAGTACAATTACATCCACCTTGAGTCCAGGTGTCACTTCAGAACCTTCCAGCATAAGTTAAGGAGCAATTACTCTACATAGGTGTTGAGTAACACTTGTGTAATAGCATTAAAAACACTCTTTGTGCATATGGAAACATTTAACTGTTGTGCAGGAAAAAAATAAAAAAGCCTACTGACGTCTTGTAGTTCTTAGGATCTATGTGTCTTATGGAGAACACAGCGTTTTCAACATATGAAAAGTTTGTGAGGAAGAGCATAGAGGTTGAAGTTAACCATATTGATATTTTCAGGCTATCTTCTCAGAGCCCTCTTGTCAACAGTAATCCTATGACAAGGATGTAGTCCAGCAAAAATTAATACTATGCCCATACCTCTAAACAAAATGTCCTTGGTCTCTGGGAGAAAGTCATCTGGTAACATGAAATGTCTTTGTGTTAATGTAAGGACCATAGGAAGACCTTGTATATAAGCTTTTCCTCTGACCTATTCCTCTCTGACTCATTTTGCATGTCAGTTTTGGCTGAATCAGCAGATCTCTCCCTGCTCAGTCTTCAGCTAAAGGTGAAGCCGAAGAGAGATGTGGTATTCCTACCACTTCTTACATGTTTATTTTTATCAAACTCAGGATTTTACTCTGTCAAGTCCCCTTTAAGTGGATGATATTTCTGGTCATCTGATTTCATTCCAGATTCAATTAGGAAGGATAATAGTCTATGGTATGATATCATGGATACCCATGCAACAGAAAATAACTGCTAGTGCCTCTGAAAACATTTGTGCTTTGGGAAAAGGCCAGAGAAAGACTTCTGTTCAGTGCAAGTCTTGCCTTTACAAACTGTAACAAGAGCCAGTGGAATATAAACCAGATCTTTTCCTGGAGACTCTTCAGTGTCACCTCTTTTGTTTTAATGATTATTATTTAATTTGTTAAGTGGTCATTTCCAATTAGGCGGTGTACTGTCTTGGCAATTAATCTTGGATGCTCTATAAGTAGCAAATAGAGAAAGACAACTCAAAAAATAAAATGTTGGCCTAAATTTTTTTGGGAGGTATTTCGGTGTGACTGGGATTTAGTCTTTGATATTTAGGCACTATTGAGAGGCCTTACCACAACCCTGTAATTAAACTCATTTCTTCTGCTTTGTAACATTTCAGCTGAAGAGCTACCTCTCATTTTATCACAGAATGGCCATTTAATGTTTCATACATAAAATAACTGGAGTGAAAAAAGAAATGAAAAGTCACACAGAAAAGCTTAATTTTGGTGGAAAACTGGTCTACTAATTCCTGTAATGTGGATAATTAGAGATTTCACCTTTCAGAAACCTCTTCGGTGTTGTGGTGGGTTTTTGTCCACAACACTTCGTTTGATTACCCTCTGTAATGTTGTACCCCCCCTGACATGTCCACCCTCTGTATTGTGTTATACTCTTCCATTCTCTTATGTTAGTAGTTTAGTCCCAGCTGTGCCCTCCTACCCCAGCTGTCAATCCACCCTGATACCTGCCCCTTATTCCCAAACATTCCCTGTTCCTCCTTCCCTCAGACACCAATCTTCCCTTGTGCCACCCCCCTGCCTGGACCACCCCTTTGGAAATCCCCTATTCCTCAGTGCCCCATTGGCCCATGTGACCCACTCATTTTCCTCCCCTTGTTTTCCCCATAGGTTTATGTATTGCAAACTCCACCTTGTACTCCCCCCCTAAGTCTTCCCTATTGGTTGAAGGTCTGAACCCTCTTGTTGAACCAGCCCCATATATAAACCCTTGCATACCCTGTTTAGTTGCCTTTTGTGCCTGGATTTCCCTGAGAATAAAACCTTTGGGAGTGCACACAGAACTGTCTCGTTTATGTTTTTATGTTGATCTGTGGTGACTGGTTGTGGATTCCAGGGCCCCGGAGGAGTGTTGCCCCACATCAGTGGGCACATTGGACAGTGCAGCACTGGGACAGGTAATTTTTTGAGAGCCAAATATTCATAAATTATCTGAAAGTAGACAAAGGGCAAACCAGTAACCTTTATTAATCCCCTTTATGATTTTAATAGCAGAGAGTTCAGATACTTGCCAAAGTGCTTGAGTTGCGGAACCACTGGGGTCATTTGGAATAATCTGTATGTAGTGTGGCTGCATTGAAATTTCCCAGGTGGCTGTAGAAAATAAGAAGTTTGCCTTAGCTGTGCTGCATGGGTTTGTGATTTAACATGTCACTACTGCATGCAATAGCAATGTCTGACTGCATGCATGCTCTTAACCTCCTTGCAAATATGAGGTGGAATAGCTACAACCTCCTCCATCAATATGTACCGTTTTGTTTTCCAAAACCTGAGAATACAAACACGATTTATGACTGTGGCTCCGTGGATAAACAGCAGTTTATGAAACTGGTGAAATCTTGCCTGTGTCCTAGGTTTTAGATAAGAGGTACCTGTTGGTGAGAGTCCTTCAAGATGAGGTGTTTTGCCAGTGCTCCTTGCCTTTCTTCACTTATTTCGGGTACAAGGGTGGAAATCTGCGTGCAGCCTGGGGTAGGAGATTCGCTTTATATGAGAATTGACTTTAATTTAACATACTAAAATGATATATAGATGGCTTTAGAGCAGAGGGCTCTGTAGTGAAGTGGCCTCTTCAGTGCATGAGTTAAAATATCCATAGGAGGTGAAGGGACTGCAAAGTGTACAAATGTTCCCCTGGACGGAATTCTGGGTTTGAAACTAGACAAGTATCAGGCCTGTTTGGTACAATTCTTCCAAATACAATTGTGGTATTTGTTAAGAAACTGTTGGCTTCTAGTTAACGATTTTCCTACATTTTATTCCCTGAAAAATACTGAGTAGTGTTGACTGGAGCTGTTTTCTAAATTCCATGTTAGAGACAAAAGAGTCAAGAGAACTTATTCAACTTATTCTTAAGTTATTCAACTTAAACTGGCCTTCTTTAGGTGCAGGTGGAGAGCATGTTCTTTGGAAAATATTTGTTCAAATGCCTCCATTTCAGGATCCTTAACCTTATGCCATAGGGCACAGAAAATTCCAAGAGAAGCTGACTAAGCCTGTGAATTTTAGAACGTGCTTTGATAGTAACCTTTTAAATCATTCTATGAACTGGAAATAGTAGTGTTTCACATAGAAAGGAAACGTGCAGTGCATTTGAACAAGCAGATCACAGGAGGTCGTGGAAACAAAGACCACACAACCCAAGGGAGCAATTCCACTTTGGCTTCCAGTCTTTATTTGTAAACGTCATGTGGCCTAGATGTCAAAGCACTTGACATCTTTGCTTTAAATAATTTGTCATGGTTGCTTTTAAACTTCAGAGCACTTGTTCATGGCCTCTCTTGAAAATCCACAGTAAATATTATCATTTCAGATGAACTTGACTGTCTTTGAAGTTGTTTTGATTCTAAAAATGGTAATAGAGCATATGTGCAATATTTTATTTTCCAAAATTAAGACTCTTGTACACTTATGGCACAAAAAACATGTATGAATCCTTATGCTTTTTTTTCCCACCTGAGGTTCATTGCTCCAGTACTGCAGTAGGGTGCACTTTACTAGCACTTTCAGTGTGACTTTGCACAGGGAACTAAATTCCGAAAGGCAAACAAGATCAGGAGCTTGATTCTGCATCATTAAACCTCAAAAATATTACAGCCAGGCTTAATAGAAGTAGTCACATGGCTAAACACTAGGTGGGCCTTTGGTGGCAGGACCACTGATGGACCATTTCCCAGAGAATCAGTAGAGACAAGATAGTAAAAGGTGGCAGAAAGATGAAAGTTGGGAAACAAATCTCATAAATTTTCTTCCTTCTTGATGAAAAGAAACCTCAAGAGTCATTGAAGAGAAAAGTAGTTTGATGGCAGAAACGATGGTTGTGGGATGAGAACTGCTAGAAGGAAAAATAAAGTAGTTGTTTTGGCAAATAGTGAAACATTTAACACGTCAAAGGGTTTTTTCCCCTAAGTCCAGCAGGAAGAAAGGTCTAGGCCTGGAAAGTGCCCTAGTGGGAAGAGTGATTGGAAAGACCGTAGATAACAGATGAAAATTTTATCTGCAGCCTCTTTGTGATTTGTGACTACCAATATTTCCAGTCTCAGATACTGAACATTGAAAAGACAGGACCTTACTTATGAGAAAGGCTTTAAAGTTACATATTTTTCTACGTGGTCCCATCCATAAGTTTATGCTCAACAAGCTTAAATCGGAACAGGCTTTATGTGTCACAAGAGATTGGCAACTCTACATTTTCTTGAGATAACCTAGTTGTGTTTTATCCCTAGTAATTTATTCTTATCCAATCTATTTTGCCACAAAGCCACTTGAATTTCCAGTGTTAACTGAGAAAAAACTGGAGGCTATGGTCCCATTTTCCTAAGTAAATTCAAGTGAAACATTGATGCTTTGAGTGTCTGGACGAATCTTTTGCTTTTTGCTTATTTTGAACTAATCAACAAAGTTGTCTTGTTTCTTCTTCTTGAGTCTTAGAGTTATTTTCTTAGATTTTTGTCCTATTTAGTTTTTATTTTTGTTTTGTTGAGATTACCTAAGATAAATAATTCTATCCTTTTCTCTTGCTTTTGAAGGTATTACTGCTTTCTTTTGTATGAAAGATGTTGTACAGAGTAAATCTGCTCTTTTGTATGATTTTCTTTCTGGAAGAACCATTCCATCTCAATCTGACTCAACTCTTCTGTCATGTGTTTAAAGAACAAAAAAGTCTAAGTTCCATTTCCTAAGGATTTTTACTTTAAATAGTTAAAGCGATTGCAGCTCATGCTCCATTCTAGACACTTAACTGCCGTTCTGGATGCTTCAGGAGTAACAGTACTCCCATACAGATAATATTTGCATCTTCCCCCAGGGAGGATAAAAGTCCTCCTTCATCTGAGGGAAGGAAAGTAGAGTTATGATGTCCTCTTGGGAAAACAGCTGTTAGGATTATAAGTGGGACAGACTGGAATTTTGGAAGAAATTGTGGCAATGGTCCTCAAGTGGGTGCTCCTCCAGCTGAGACATACTGATGTGACTAAAGTCACAAGCCTTCTTTTCTGCTGATGTTGCACTTGGTGCTCAGTGCCTGGTTCTTGCTCAGCTCACTATCTGGTCCTAAAAACTACTTATATTGCCTGCTATCCCATAGCTGCTGCTTCTGAACACTGTTTCTGTTTTTGCTTCTTGTCACTATTTTGCTGTTGCAATTCCCAGTTATCCAAACACTTGTCAGCACTGCAAGATTTCTTCTCTCTTGAAGTACAGCTTCATCAGCTGTGGGTCACAGCAAAAGTCTGAGCCCTACCCCAAACCCTGTGATTTTAAAACCTCAAATCCAAGTTTGACTAAAGGTATTTTGCATGATCTAATCCCTCTCTCTGTTTACAAAGCCACTTATGTCTAAACTTGCTTGATTCCTTCTACAGTTAAAGCAGAAGAACTGCTGTAAAAACAATCTTATTCTGATCATGATGCTTAAAGTAGGTTAGGCAAATTTCACCAAATGCATATTCCATATAATGGGGTTCCCAAAGTGGTTTGCTCAGATGTTGACATCTGTGCTATATGTTTTAGAGTGAAGCAAGTTGTTCATTTTCTTACAGTGGAAGATTAGTAGCAAACAGAATGAGGATCCTTGCCACGATGGGCATTTTGTTGAGTCAGTACAGACATTCCCAAGTTCTGGAGTAAGCCCATCTTTTATGCTAAAATGACTTTTATAGTATTTATTTGCAAAAGCGGCAGCAGAGGTCTAAGCTGAAAAATCAAAGTAGGAGTTGCAATTTGCAGTCAGAATACAGTGCTGGGGAAGAATAAAGTCACACAAGCCCTCTACTTCATCCCTCTTCCTTGACAGTGAAGATTCTTGTTCTCTTCTGTCATTTCCTACCTTGTTTTAAAGACTTTCTTTCTGCTGTGGCAGCTGTGTCACAGCTGTGTTACTTCCTCACTTCCAGCATAGATCAGGATGTCCAATGGTCTCTTGAATAAAAATGCAGATGTTAATATCATACTTAAAATGTAGAATTTTTTTTGACATAAATTACCCATAATGTATACAATGTACAAGAAAAGAAAAAGAAGGAGGAAAAAACCCTACAGAAATTAAGAAAATATTACTAATTTCTTCCTCTCTTAAAATCATGAACATACCAACTGAATAAAAATCAGGCCAAACAGAGAGGTTGATATCAGATGAATTTCATGAAAGGAAGGAAATATGTAGTTATCCTAAATTAACAAAACCACTTTAAATCTTCTTATGAAGCCATGGTCTATTTTATTCAAATTGGATCCTATTTTCATCTCATTTAGAATTCAACAATTCAGAAAAATCAAACATATTTTGTCTGTCAGTGAATAGAGTGGAGATAACAAAGAGAATGAGACGGCACTCATATGGAGATGAGGGATAGAAAACTAAGTAAACCAAGTTTGCTGAGAAAGGATTTGGTACTATATATGTGGTTTCTTGCTTATAAAGCAATAATATTGCTGTAAGAAATTATTTTAACCTGGAAGTAGTTTTATCTGTCAAACAGAATGGCTGAAGCTGGGAGGCACCTCAGAAGATTGCCTAGCTCCACCACCTCTGTCAGAGCAGGATCTACTAGGGAAGGTTGCTCAGGGCCATATGCAACTGGGTTTTGAGGACCTACAAGAAGAGAGTTTTAAGAGACTCTCTAGGCAGTCCATTTGAGTATCTGACCACCCTCACAGTGAATTTTTTTTTCTTTTATGGTATTTTGTGTATTTCAATTTGTGTCCATTACCTCTTTTCCTGTCACTGATTACCACAGGGGAGAGTCTGGCTCTGCTTTCTTTACCCCCAGCATTTTGTATTTATATCCTTCTCTAAGATCCCCCAGAGACTTTGTTTCTCCAGGCTGAAGACACCCATCTCTCCTTGTATGAAGGATGCTTCCAGCCCTTACTGACCTTCATGGCCCTTGTCCTGGGGTGACTTTATGATGCCTGTATCCCAATAGTGTGTTCTGTTTATGTTACATGTTGAGTTCTGTAACTTTAAGACTGGTTCTGAGAGCGAAGAGGAGAAAGAAGAAGCGTGCAGTTTGTTTTCAGAAACAGCCTTCACTTCCCCACATCTTGCTCCAGACTGTGTTGTCTGCAGCACGGACAGACAGCAGGACAGAGCTCTTCTTTGCTTTCAGTTAGTTTTCGCTAGCTGGGGCAGAGAAGTTCCTTGGACTGTGGTTTTCCTTTTTTTTTTTTCCTTGGATCTGTTCAAACCTGCTCTGGACTGGAAACCCAGAACACCCCAGGAGCTCACGCCTGTGGCCCACCGGGGCCTGGGCCTTGGCACGCTCCAGCACCAGAGAGACTGATAAGAGACTGAGTGAGTGGAGATGCACCTCATGGCAAAGACTTTTTCTGGATTTGCCATCTCTTTGAACAGTGAGAGGTTTCATTGTTTAATATTATTCCATTTTTATGCTTGTGGATATTTTGCTTGTTAAATAAACAGTTTTTTCCATTTTCCTTCACGGAAATCTTTTCCCAAACCAGTTGGGAGAGGGGCCACTTGAATCTGTTTGATTGACCCCATTTGGAGGTTTCCTCCCAAATTTGCCCTAAACCAGGACAGCCCTTCACTGCACTCACTCCAGTGAGTTCGTCTCTCTTGTACTGGGGAGCCCCAGCTCTGGGCACAGCATTCCAGGTGTGTCTCACCAGCCCTGGATGGAGGGGAAGGACCGCCTCCTTCGAGATGCTCTGCCTGCTGGAAATGCTCTGCAGCCCAGGAGGCTGGTGGCCTTCTTTCCCTCAAGGACACTTTTGTGGCTCATGGGCAGTTTGTTCCCTGCCAGGACCCACAAGGCCTGCAAGGCAAAGCTGCTTTCCAGCCAGCTGACTCACTGTGTGAGTCTCCCTTTCTCGACCCGATGAGCAGAGGTGTCCCTGATCCCTCTCTCCGTGCAGCTAAGGCTGAAGGCCATGAGGCTGCAGGTCTCACAGAGGACCTGGCCACCCTGTCCCTCTTCATCCTGAGGCTGGGCAGGCTTCTGGCCTCCTCCTCCTCCTGCTGGGAGAGTTCCTGGCGGTCAGAGCCTCCTTCCCAGTGGCAGCGGGCACCCTGGTGTTCCTCAAAGGGTTCCCAGGAGTCCCCTGACAGCCTCGGGAGAAGTTCCCAGAAGACAGACAGGATCTAAAGCACAGCCAGAAGCTGGACTGTGGTGTCTGCCAGCTGTGCTGTGGGGCTCTGTGGGACTGGAGGGAAGCAGCTGCTCTTGTGCAATGTTTTTTAAGAAAAAAAATTTAAAAAATATGTGCATCAAGGAAAGCTAAACACAAACAGAGGAAGACAAATTATTCTTCTGTGGATAATAATATACACTTCTAAAAATACTTTTAGAGGTCTTATCAGTCCTTGAAATTTTTGAGAATGTTTGGGAATATTGATATATGAGTGTATTATTGTGTTAAAGGCCTCTGAACACTCTTCTCTTTGGAAAGATCAGATTAAGTCCTGTGGTTCGAGGAACTGTCAGTTCTCATAGTTGTTGCAAGTAAATTCTTAATGGAGTGTTGTGATCCAGCTAAAGTGCTTTATTCTTCCTTTATCATGTTGATTTTTATAGCAAATTGTATCACGGAAAGCTTTAGTGAGAAGAGTCTTTTTGGTTTATTAAAATAAAAATCCGGATAATACCCAATAATTCTGAAGTGATTTTTTCTAGAAGTTTCACCTCGTGGGAAGTTTTGACATTTTATTTCAATTTCTGTCAAAATGAAATGTGGAAGAACTTAACAGTCATTCAGAAGAGAAATTCCAGAATTTGGGCACTCTAATGTTCATTGAGATAAAGGTTGTGGTGTTTCTTTCCTCTTCTGACTATTCTATTAATTTCATATCTCTAGGTCAAGTTACATTTTAGCAGTAAAATCTGTATCAGGCAAGTAGATTTCAATGTATGCTCTAATGAGCTTCATGCAGGAAAAAAACCTCTGTGTTTGCAGTGTTACTTGCATAGATCTAACATTTCTGGTTGCATCTTTCATGCTTGATGAGTTTCAGCAGCACCACTTTATAAAGGTCCAGATTTTCCGTGCAGTCTCTTACAAAGATTGAATTGCTTTGGGAGACAGGATGAGTGCTGTAATTGAGAAACCAGTAGTTTAAATGCTTTTATGTTTAACATACTTAGTGTTTTCTCTTTTCTGGAGAACAGTTAATCATAGTGAACCTATTTTCTGTTGGTCTTGACAAGGAAACCATCAAAAACTTGGAGCAAACAGTACTGTGTTCCAAAGACGTGGCATTACATTCTACAAATTGATGGTAGCTAGAGAATATGGACAGAACTGATTAGTCAGGCAGAGGGCTCAGTTTGGTATTCTGTTTTTCATAAAATATTTTTTGGTCTTTTTTTTTGCAGTAGCTGTCTTTTTAAAAAGTTCTTTCTTGAAAAGTATAACATTTTCATTTGAAGATATTTTTCTGTTTGAAGATTATAGGATTAAAAACCCCCAGAACATAACTGTGAGTAGCATTCATTTCTGTTTTAGCATGACAGGCCCAATAAAGTAAAACTAGTTTTGAGGAATATAACAATTATTATCTGGATCTAAATCCTGAGGTGAAGGATTAGACAAATAAACACAAAACTTTTCTCAGAAATGTGTTCATATTTTCTTATTATTGCTGCTTGGAAGCCTCATTCCAGTAGGTAGGTTTAGACATGAAGATTCTTCCATCTCCTTGTTTCTCCCTCTATCAAGCATCTTATATGATTGCTTTTCAGTGCAGTGCTTAAATAAACAGCCTATACTCAAAAAGCTGTCATTTCAAACACATCCTCCTACCCTGCAGGAAAAAGTTGGTGTGAAAGTAGGAAGATGCTAACTTTTTTTATTTGGAATTTTCTTTCTATGTTTTCCTTAAAGAGAGGTTCTCTATGGGGGAATAAATAAGTTGTTACAGAAAATTAATACTGTTATTATGAAAAATCACATTAAAATAATAGCTTTTTGTTTGTAGAAAAAAACCACACAACTTAAACAATAAAAGATAAAGCATTCCTGAGCCTTTCTCATAAAATCCAAATACAGTATGATTTAATATTAACTGGGAATGATTTATCTCACAGGATTGAGCTTGGGATTAACGATAGTCCATCATGTGCTGGAATGAGGGGCTTTTTTCATCTTCTCAGCTGCATACTCAGTTATTTTCCAGTTGAGATCATTGAAATGTGATCCTACCCTGAACAAAAACAAACTCTGGGTTCCTCCCCCCAGTATGAAACTCTTTGTAACACAGTTTTATTTGTATGTCATGACATTCTGTTTCAGACAGGCCTTTTTTCTGTGAATAACAACAGCTTTTTAAGGGACATCTCTAAGAGACAACTACTGTGGGTCAAGGTCACTGGAATCATATCTCCCCAGGAGACATATTTCGAGCATCTGTCACTGAAAGCCTCACAGATGTTAAGTTTATTATGCATCCCTCATTTTTGGCGCTATCATTTGTTTCTCTGTAATCACTGCAAAAAAAGATTCCATTATCATTTCCAACAGTAGTCAGAAAGTTAAGACAGAATGTTAATCACTTGAAAAGTCATTATCAGGTCATCCTATGATTCAATTCATGCTCAAAGCAAAATTAACACTACATTGTTCCACCCTATGTTCTATGTTTGTGGCTGATCCCTGAATTTTGCTTTCTGGGTCTTTCTTTTACCCATCCACTTCCTTGGGGGTTATCTGAAAACTCTTTTTGCTCTGGTTGCCCTCTCTGTCCCGTGAATGTCATGGTCCCTAGCCAGGAATAACCAGGAAATGTAGATAGGTGTATCTACATTTGTGAATGCAAACTTGAATCCTATTTTACTTGGTAGGAGGGCTGAAACAAAATCTTAGGGAGCTAAATTTGCATTTATCTTTGAAATAAATGAGAATCTTGATGTATTTTAATAGAATCTGAAAACTAATGTGCATATTTATCCTTTCACAAAATTAAGCACTTGGAGCACACAACGTTTCAGTGTAAAGCATCACTAATTTGGAAATATAGGAGTTAAGATCTCTGACAAACTTTGAAATATTTCATCACCATTTTGAAGGAGACGCCAAAACCTCAAGATATCTCACAGGAATACTCCAGTGCTAAAAGACATCTTCTTTGCTGCTGCCAAGCTTAGCATCTTTCACTACAAAGTATGACAGTGAAATGACCTTTAAGAGACAGTGTCTGGTAAACTGAAATCCAGAGTGACACCAATCCTGAAACAGCTGCACAGTGGGTGATGACTGATAATTTTTTCAAGTAATTTGATTCTTCCATTAAGAACCTGATTTTCAAAGAGTTCATAGCTCAGTAGCACCACCTGCAGCTCCCAAAGCTAAGGCCAGGCTTGAGAAAACACCTCTCTATGGACACTTTCCCCCCAATGTAGTGGAAAAACTCACTAGCTCTGCATCCATGTGAACCGGTGAACACCACAGTACTAACCTGGTGGAGAACTAGCTGGTATCTTGTCATTGCTTGCTTGTAAAGATTTCATCCAGCACTATGCTGAACCATACCTAGAAAACTTGAAATTTTGCTTAATATGGTTTGGCTTTTGAAGACGTTCTAGAAGTGGAAAAGCAATTATGTACCTTAAAACTGAAGTGCATTAATAGATTGATGTGAGGAAGTTTTCACAGTGATTTTGCTCTGTGTCTATATTAAACTGAGGCTATTAATAGGGTTGAAATATTTTGGTAAGTCTCATGAACTTTCACATCAAACTGAGACGGAAACTTTTTTAAGTCTTGACGAAACTCTTGTGTACTTTTCTGTGACTTGCTCTGCTTACCTCTGTTCTTCTTGTTTATTAGAAAAAACAGGAAAGGGAATGGTCAAAATGAAATGTGAAGATCTGTTCTCATGGTGATTCTGACCTGCCTGAGAGCCTGAGCCATTAGAAATTGCCTGGATACTTAGCTTTGCTTTATAAGAAAAAGGATCAAGCATGTTCCCAACAACAGCTGGTAACCACAATAACTAATCCAACAAATACAGCTTATTTTTAACCAGCAACCTCTAACAATACATTTTGAGAGATATGTTCATTGTTTGAGAGCCAATGAATTGTCTACTCAAATGTAATGTAAGAGATAACTAGCTAGAAATGTCTGAAATATCAGAGGTTTGGCTTATACCAGGGATTCACTGTTTCTGACTGCAGGTGTTACTTCAAGGATTCAGCATGCTTAAAAACGATGATCATTATGTCAAGCAATGAAGAGAATTAAAATAATGTTACTCCAAAAGAAGTATGACTTTGCATATAGTGAAGGTTCTCAAGCAGCTTTTTTAGTCTTGAAACATTTTTATTCTTTGTAACAGCATGATATCAACTTATGCTTAAAACTCTGCTTGTCCTCATCACATGCATGCACATTAACATACATGAACACATGCACATGATTTTATGGAGGAACAGTTATACAGTATTTGTTTCCCTTGGTTTACTCCATGAGGAATGGTTGGTGTTCTGCTCCAGATATTTCTAACTGGATCTCTCTTACAGTCATTAGCCTCTTCCACCAATATATTTGATTATGCATCATAACTGAAATTAATGAATTGACTAATTCAAGACATCAATTTTTATCCTTGTGCAGCATATGCTTCTGAAAGCATTCTCTGTTCCCCTGTGCCTGGGGAGACTATGAGGCTGTCTTTATGGACAGTCTTCTGTGCATCATTATATTTATAAAGCAGTGCCATTCACATTCTCAAGTCTGACCACTGGTGTTTCCTTCCTTCTCATCCACTCATCCATTTTAAGATGAGTATGAGTCCCACTTTGTCCACAGTTTCTAATTTGATTTGTAATACTTTCTGTCTTGGATTTCACTTGAAGGACCTTAAAATATCTGAGTTTGTCCACACATTGCTGTCTCTCTCTCATTTAATCTTCACTTCCTCATTCCTCCTTTTAACCTGTTCCGTATGTCCCTAATACTATTACCACACAAGAGACTTTCAAACAAGAAAATAGAACTGACACTATCAGACTGAACAGAATTACTGTTTAAAAATCTTTTAGTCTCTTTACCATGATTTCATGTCTTAATATTTTTCTACTTCTCAGGTTTTGTAGATTTGGCCTTATTTTTATTGTTATGATTTTTTTTTTAATTTGAGATGAAACTTGATAAAGAAATTTATTTGGTTTACCATAGAATTTCTTGCCTTTCTCTATGTTTCCATAATTATCTATACTAATTTATGTATGGTTTTGAACCTTGCAAAGATGAGCACAATATTAGTGAGCAGCAGAATTAAGGATTAAAAGTCTCAGGTAAGTGGTTCAGATTAAAGTGAACTTCTGTGTTTCTGGTTTAAATTGCAACGAGGACAGAAAACAAGATCCAAAAATATTTATGATGATGCTTTGTAAAATTGCAGCTTTACAGGGAATCAAGCTATGCTTGGTAAACAAGGTAAATAGCATAAATCCAAGAGAGACCTAAAAAGCAGAGAAGCAAAGTAACTAGTTATAAATAGCGTTGATTCAAAAGACTTTAACTTTCTGTTTTGGAGCATATCTCACAGCAGCATCTAATGTGCCTTGAGGCAAAACTGGAAGGAAATGGTAGTAAAAGGTCATGTAATGCCTGTTTTCAAATATGATATCCTAGAAGCCTGCTCTCAGCTATGCTATAAATATGATGTTAGCTATCCCTCTAAGAGGTGATACAACCTGGCAAGGAAAAACGCCTCTGTTCTGACACTGGGTGTAGCCTTGGATATCAGCAGGACCATCCTTGTGCCCACAGAGGATTCAGGCTGCCAGACAGTTCCAGGAGGATACTCCATAGGCACTACTAAAATGTACATCATTGCTTGCATCAATGATCCTGGTGGACTTCAGAATGGTTTTTTCCAGCATGATATGAGTGTTTGTCAATTGCATTTGGCTTTAGCTTGCTTATTAATAATTAGGAAATAGAAAATTAATATTTGCTTTGTTAATTAAACACATTGTCCTCTGTTTAGTGCCCAAATAACAAGGCAGCTATATACAGCAACTCTCAGATGTTACCAATTTTCCTGAAATAAGGCAATGTGCTGCATGAGTCTTGCCTTTGTAACAGCTTCCCTATTTGTTGATGTTAAAATCCACTTCCCAGGCATACAAGTCTCATGCAGCACAGAACAGCATGTATTGAGCACAAGTCATACTGATTTTGAAGGATCTTTAAGACAGCAATGGTAGCCCACAAAGGAAATTGCCATTTTCTTGATATATGATTACACTGACACTAACACAAAAGAGGCATTTACTAAACAAGGCCTACAAATTACTACCCCAGTCCCAAGTAAAATTCCAGTCTCCTTGAATTTCAGGTGTAAAGCTTGATTACTGAAGACCCCATCCTGCCTGGAAAGCAGTGCAGTGTCAGAGTAACACAAGAGCCCAAACCAAGCAGGAATGTCTCAGGAGAAGTGTAGAGTGTCTGCATGCTTACACTGGCTGGCTCTTTGTTAAGATTTTTTTGAACATCCTATCATTCATACATATTTTGCCTGACAGTCCCTGTTACTATGTATGTTACTAATATTTTTCTTGGATTTAGAATACTATGTCGAGAACTCATTTTTGCCTTTAAAGGTCTATATATAAATCCTACAACTGTAGGATTATGACCAATGATCTAGAGCCACTGATGCATACTGCAGGACAAATAATATATTGGTGATAAGGTAGCTCAGGACAGCAGACAATTTTTGGAGGCTGCTAACTTTATAAACAAAAATAATTTCAATAACTAATAAAAATAATGTAATAAGGACAGTCTAGTCAAATGTCTGTGTCCTAATGAAGTGTCTCATTTGCAGCCAGGCTCAAATAAACATCCTGCACTTTGAAGAAATTCCATATTGGTATGGTGAAGAAATTTCAAAATGCCAAATGCCAGACTTCTAATATTGGTTTGTTCATGTCTCTTATTCAAAATTTAAAGAGACAAAATTAGAGCAGTTTTTTAGTAGGAATAGTTTCCCATGTGTTCACCCATACATTCCTGGAAAATCATTGCATTAGGCAAGGATAAAACTCCTCCTGTACTATTTGGTTCTACCAAAAGGTGCCAGATCATAGCGACAGGCAAGACTCATTTTCCTCAGGTCAGTGTAGTCAGGACTGTGTTACCCATTCCTCCACTGCCTGAGGTAGAAACATTCTCATAATTACTCCATCTTCTTGTCCTCTGTGCAAAACCAGTGCAAAGTTCCAAGGTGCATAAATTGTACCATATTTGCCCTCCAAGTTATTTGCTGATATACATGCTGTGCAAGGTCATTAACTTGTAGTGGGGCAGCAGGAAATATTTAGCCTGGATCAAGTTGAAATACATCAAATTTTCAAGGGATAGAAAGAAGCATGTGATGTTTGATTCCTTGGGAAAAATACTGGAAAAACTCACAAGGGAATGAAAACCTTTTGTCAATCCCAAGTCAGGTATCACTGTTTTGTCAGTCCTTCTGGTACATTTACTGTTTTGCTGTTATAGGCACATTCTTAGTACATAGGTCATGTGAACATGACTTACAAATCTCTATTTTTAGCCTGAATGAATACATATTTTATGAGAGGAAGAGTTTTCTTTACAAAAAGAGCTTGCAAATGATGTGAGACTTAGTTTTTTCCCACAGACTCTTACACATGTGTTGCAGACATTCAGAGTAACAAAAGTGTTTAATCTGGCTGGCTAGGACAGCTGTATGAGCTAAAATACAGCTCTAAGTTTATTGGTAGATGTGTCTATTACCAGATATTCAACTTGTTCATCCTCATATGCACTGAGAACTGTGTAAATTAAAGAATAATCTGTGATTACATTATGCTGTGTGCTCTATTGCACTGCAGATTGTAGCAATTGTCTTAAAAACTTCCCAGAAGTTGAGGAACTAGCTATAGCTCAAAATACTCTCTGTCAACCTTCTTTTCTCACGCAGAAAAGGTTTGGTTGGTTTGGTTATACTGGATAAATGTTATATGACAATTCAGACATGTATTACCCAAGATAACATTTGCATGCAAAAAAAAATAAACAAAAAGAAAAGAAATTCCAGTTTGCTGCGAAAGCTACTAATCATCTACCCAATGAAACTTTTAGTGTTCCAAAAAAACCTGATGATAGCCAGCTGTTGTTCCTCTGCAAATTGCAGATTTAATGTCGAGGTGATCAGCAGCCTGTGATGATGTAGAGCAGGAAAGGAGTGAAGTACAAGTCTTTCCAGCCAGCTATTTTCAGCAATTGCCAAGATACTCACTGCCATGGGTAGGCAGAGTCTATCTGCCTGTTACCTACCAAAAGATCATTTAAACATCTACAAATACTTTTTCTTTGTTTAGTGTTTGCACAGGCACTTGCCAATTTGTAAAAGGCTGGATGAGCATGTGGGAAATGGAAATCATGCCCGTGTTTACAGAACAAATGGTCCATCACAACTAGCCTTACTGAACTCTCTTCTGCGGCCCTTCCCTACTTGCTGTCTCTGCCTGGTATGTCAATACCAGCATTTGTATGCCTGCTCTGTCAGTCAGACCATGAACAAATCTAATGTTTGATTGATTTTGGTGGTTTGTTTGTTTGTTTGTTTGTTTGTTTAATATTTTTCAAGGTTTTCCTTAAAGCCCTTCCCAGGCAGAGAGTGGGAATCAGCAGACAGGAGGGAGAGGGCTATGGGTTATTTTATATCATCATCTCAAACATATTGTAGGCTCAATCCACAGCCTCAGCATGGACCAAATGGACCTGCAAAAATTAATGTAGAAATCAGGGAAAATGTAGTTACCTGAATAAAAGTAGCCTACACTTGTTTCACTACATGGATAAGTTATCAGCTCTTGGGGAGAATTAAGTTTTGAAACATGAGATTAGGAGACTCAGGACACAGATTTAGGATTCTACCAGTTTAATTTCTAACTGGATTAGAGTTTAAAGCCTTATGTAACTCAGGCACAGTCGCAGTTTTTACAGTTCCTTATTCACCTTCCTCTGAAAAACATCAGTTTCTTCCAGACTACTCAGCTGTGTTATGGCTTTGCAGCTTAAAGAGGTAACACTAGTGAACAGCACAGCTTTTCAGAAAAGTTGAAACAAGAAGCGAAAAGAAAGAAAACAAGCATGTCTTGTTAATAGAAACAGGATTGGTTTTGGTTTCATTCTTCCCATTTGGGAATGTGGAAAATTAATTTGGAAATAAAAATACTGTGTTGGTAGAAGTAGATACTTTAGCTGCTACAAAAAGAAACCAGAATACAGAATAATTCCTTTTATGTATAATTTGTCATTGGCTTCTCTGTGAAGTATGCAGAAGAATCTTGAGGACTTTGAATTACTAATAACTCAGAAAGAACCTATCCAGCCTCAAAAACTGGGGTGATTTAGTACTTAAGACACCAAGCTCCAAAAAGCTTCTCTGTGTTAGCATTCACCAATCCAGCTTTCCAGATACCTAAAAATGTTACATTTTTTTTAACAGAGTAAAATCTTCTATATATATATGTAAAGTAGACAAAGAGGTATAGGCTATAAAAAATTATATCTATCTATGGATATTTACAAAAAAATAATCCTCAGACAGAGGAATGAATTTTTTTATTGGGAAAGGGAGAAATAATGTCTTCTAGATATTTTCTTATGGAATCTAGACAATGGATACACTCAGAGATTTTTTTTCTCTAAGGGGACAGCTGGAAACATGGGTGTTAAAGGACAGACCAAACAATTGTCCAAGTATTTGGGTCCAGTTGCATCTTTACTGGTAAATAATGTTGCTAGAATTCCTATAATTGATTCAGTTACTGTAATTTTTGAGAATATTTAAATATTGGATTTCCTGAGTCATGTCTGTATGATGCCATTTGTTTTTGCTATACTACTGCTTTCATTACTCACTGACATTTTTCACTTGATGCATCTGCATAAGTTTCATTAGCATTAATGAAAATTCCAAGTTTATGTCAGATGGAGTCTAAATCTTCAAGACTGGAAATAATAGCTTTAATATTTCCTGTGAAGATGTCTGGAGAGAAGACAGGTTTTGTTCTAATAGCTACTTCTTCCTTCCCTGCTCATTATGTCCACGTATTTACCTCTAATTATAAATTGCTGTTTTCAGAGCTACCGTACCTTTGTTCAAGCATAAACACATTACACTTAACCAGAAGTATAATTTAGATTCTAAAATATGAAACAACTTGTAGGGTGCTTTGTCTTAGAAATGTAATTTAGGTTAGAGAGATCTAGAATAATTCTGGAAGCACTTACAGACAAGATTTCTCAGAAGCAATTACAAGGTTAATTATACCTATGTGGCACGACAGGACAAGTCCAGGTCTTGTGATGCAATCATGAGTCTCCTGGCTCCTCATTTACTCATACCTGCAACAGTTCCTGAGTCTATAACTCTTTGGGCACAGGAGACCAAGGATTATTAAGAATCTGGGTTTCATTTACTTATCATTTACCTTGCTGTTCTTGTTTATCATCTTAGGCTTAACTTTAAATACAAAAAGTAGTTTAGTTTTAATCCACTGTGGAAATTTTATATTGATGACATTTTTCACCATCTTTTTACATCAATAGAGGGCAAAAATGTTTTTTTAACTCACCCTGGTAGGAGCCAGGCTGCCAAAATATCCTCTGAGACATAGGCATCTAAATCAAAGCTGTGTACATTTCACCTAGAGAGCAACATAGACTTTCAGCTTTCAAATATTGCCTAGTCCTGTGGGCACTTACCTACCTGTTCTGGAAGACCTTCAGATATCCAGCTTCAGCTCCTCAAACATCCTCCAAAGAGGAGCAAACATTCCTTTGGAGGATGAGCAGCCTATATCATCATAATCCAGGTTTAGGCAGTCACCTAGTCTGTGCATCTCCTGCAAGAAGATGTATTATACATGTTTTTGCATATAACATTTAGTGGATAAAGCACTCACTACCACCTAAAACTTACTCCCTGTCTACAGTTTCCACTCACTCTTCCACCTCTGAGGAAATGTCCTCACCAGCACTGTTGTTGAACTGGGAATGCTTCCTACAGCTCCTCATGTAGCTGAATCTGGGATCCAAGTCTTGGGGCCAAAGAAAGAGCAGACACAGGGAGCCTGATTCCAGCCTGGTTCTAGGCATTCCTGGGAGTCTAATATTCTAAGTTAAGACTTAGATCCCAAAGGCATTTTTTCCAGTAATCCACAATTCCTTTCTCCATTCTTTGTCATATTTGAAGCAGGATGGATGCTGCACTAAGAACTGGCCTGTGAAAAACACCTGCATACTCAGCCTCCCAGTCTGAAGGGTTAGAGTGACAAAATCTGATTCTATTGAAATGACATTTTAGACATCTGAAACTCATCATTGAGCTCAGGCTCCATTTCTAAACATGCTTGTGACAGTTCTTTAGAGATTAACTGACTTCTTTTGTTCCCTGCTTTTATTGATTTTGCCATTGTTGAGGCACCAGAACTGTGTGAGTTGTAACAGGACACAAACCTGTGCTATTCAAAGTTTATATGTTATATGTAGTGGCGTGTTTAAAGACAGTTTCTTCTCATAGTTCATCTCCCCTTTGCAATTCTTTCGCTGTTACAATTAACACTGTAAAAAGAATAGTAGGATAGCATTTATAGAAATAAGATTAGATTACTTCCACTGCAAGATACCTTTTTTTGCTTACATTTTCCCATTCTATCTTTTCTTTCTTGAACCGTAAAGATTTGCATTAATTAGAAATCACTGTCCCTATATAATTCGTAGTTCCTGATACTACCTGCCTTTTGTAGAAAGTTCTCTGTTACATTCTTCCACGTTTTTTTTAATCCTGCCCTTACTTCCATAAGAACAAAACCAAACAAGCAAAGAAAAAGAAAGACCAAAACCAAAAATTATAAAAAATCACTGGCTGAGCAAAGCACAGCATGATACCACCTTTTCTTTTGGAAAGGAAAGAAAAAATATTTGTGAGTAATGGAGAAAAGGAAGAAATGCTCAAGCATCAGTAGTAGCCCACACTAGTGCTCATCTCCAAGAATATAGATCTCAAATTGTGGAAATCCTTAGGCTAAATAGGACCTAAAACTCACAGTTCATTTTTCTGTAGTTAAAGGACTTGTGATTAGGTTATCGATCCTATGAATGCATTTTTTTAGAAAAGCAGCAATTATCACATTTTTTAGGACCTGAACCATTTACAAATCCCAGAAGAGGCAGCATTATTTCTCCTAGTTTTTGGGTAATGATCCACAGCTGGCAGGTGTTTAGAGTCCAGAATGTTAGTTCAGAGTGTGCTGACACAGAACAAGAGATTAACATGCTAAATATTGAGTGAGGGGCACGCAGCAACTTCTGGTGTATTCAAGATCACTGAGGCACTAAGCAAAGGCATTTATGACCTTTGGATCTCCCTGTTCATGGAAATGCTTTTCCAGAGTGCTAAAGTCCTTTGCTGTCTGTTCCCCAGCATCTTCTCTTTGTTCTCCTGTACCTGAAACTTAAGCTTAGGACAGTACTCTGCAGTCAGGAATCCCAAATACTTCAATCTATGGCTATGCTCATGCTGAATTATTAATCCTGCCCTCTGCTTACTCCACAGCCATGGCACATTAGTCCTGGCTTGGAAGACTTTCAGGTCTCTGTAAGGCTACAGCAAAACTGTTTAAAGAAAAGAGACCAGTTCAGAAGCTGTGATCTGATCCATTCTGGGGAGGCAGTTTTAGCTAGCCACAGGGTAGCTATTATCTTCCACCATTCAAGCAAGAAGAAACAATCAAATAAAAAAGCTCCAGACACAAAACCCACCAAACTTGCTGGGAAAAGAAATTTAGTACCTGTAGTGCAATTTAAAGAAAAACAGCTCAGCAAAGATTAAAGAGAATTAAAAGCAGCAAGTTCTACCTGCTGTCCAAATTTACATCAAAGATTTTTGTGGTTCTTGCTGCTGAGGTTTGTGGATTTGAAGACTAAACTCTGGAAGAATAATGCTCATCAAGTTGACAGAAGGTATTATTTCATACCTCTGGAATTAAAGGCATGACCAGCCACAAACCCAGCAGCCATGAGTATCTGACAGTGCTGAGGATGTTCCAGCATGATCTGAAAGACTGCTACCTTTCTTTCCCTAAAGTGAGCTGAAAATGTTGTCAGGGATTGACCTGTGCTACATTTTCTATCTGAACACTAGAAAAAAATATGTGAGTTAGCTTCTGTCTTCATGGGTCATTGAAGACAGTTTCCTTCTCTTTAATGTTTGTAGATAAATAGGATTCACAAAATACATAAATTCTAGCCTATGCTGAAATGTGATGAAGTCTACTACAGGTACAAAATCAGGCTAATACCAGTTGTGAAACCCCACAGTCTTCAATGGGAAAACATCCAGGCCAAATAGGAGTGTCACTGAAAAATTAGACCTTGTAAATACAAAAAACTCTCACTCCCCAAATTTATTGAAATCTGTTTTTTTCTTTACAAATCTTTGACAAAATAAACTGGAGGCTTCTCTCAGTACTGCCATTGGGAATGTCTTGCTTCTGAAATATTCCTGCTGCTGCAAATTCCACATAGCTTGGTTATACCTGGTTCTGACTTGACTCATGATGACACGAGATGGAAATTCTCACTTGGCTGCTGGGGCAGCTCAGTATGAAGCTTCATTCTGATGCTTCCCCTCTTTGTCAAATTTGGTAGTTAAAATTGCTTTGCTCTTTGCTGAAAGGAACAGGATTTTTAAATTTTTATTATTAATTGCAGTGGCTTTCTGAAATCACTATGATTCTGTAGAAAAAATCAGGGGCTAATGTTCTTTTTGGGCTGTTACTCATCTTCATTATTAAGTGCTATGTTGTCTTCAGATTAAGTGACCGACACTGTTCCGCAGCCATTGCTATTGGGTGCTAATGAAACTAAAAACCAGTTAGAGTTTAAAGAGAATTTAAGTGAGTTGTGGGGGAGATGTGGAACCTCAAATTCCCCAGGTTGGCAGAGCAGGGCCTCGTGTCAGACCTGGCTTTTCTTAATCACTGCACAGCCATTAATTTTCTTCTCATAAGCAAAATACGTTGCTTGAAGATTTTCTAAGTTCATGGATTTCAAGCATTACAGCCTAGTGCTTGTGGTATTTCATTTTAGAGATAATGGGAATTTTGTGTTCCCGAGATCAGATGTCATGAATTTGACCTTCATCTGCAGACAGAGTTTAGCTTCCTTCCTAATATTTTTCATATTTGTCCTTCTGCTGGACACAATCAATAAAAAAAGCCTTAGGCTAAACCAAACAAAGTTGACAGCAATGTGGAAGATGCTGTCAAAATGTGGCTGACAAAATATAGAAATACATCTTTCATTGTATTATTATATGGATTCCTTTGTTTAATCTTATCTTGAATTAATTCTTTAAGTGAGCTTACTCAAGGTTATGGCAAATAGATTCCTAGTAAATTAAATTGACTACTATTAAATTTTATTTGAATTACTAAGCTAATTTCAATCCAATACTTGAAGAAAATTTCAAAAGTCTGTTTTCAGAAAATATTGCTTGTATTCTCCACTGGACATACTTATGACTCTTTTGAGCTAAATTCTAAAGAATCAAAGGGCTCATGGAGGTACTATAAGTACCTTCTAACTTTTCTCTGATGCTCCCAGTGAGGACTGGTACTAAATAATTTCCCACAGTCTTGAGTAACTTGCTTAACAGAATTGACAGAATTGACGGCTCAGTAAAATCCAGGTATTGGAAAAGAATTACACTTTTATTCTGGACTAATGGATTTTTTTAATGTAACAAATTACATCTCTGTCAAACATGGGCTCAATTAAAATCACCTGGTGATTCAATAAAACATAAACCAAAAATTAAATAGTAATGTTTAATACAGGCTATAATTTCTTTTATTGGTCCTACACATTTTTGGAGTTGGCACTAACAATGTATGGACACATCTTTCCTCAGTTTCCATAATTGCTGATTATCAAATAAAATGGCCATATATATGTACATATGTACATATGTATATATGTGTATATGTGTATATGTGTGTGTCTATATATATGTATATATATACATGTGCATATATATTGACTCTATGTCAAGAAAAGATTTTATTCCACACAAAAGTAAGCAGCCCTAGAATTTTTCAGGAAGCCTCAGGACTGACATATCTAGAAAGCCAAGAGTAATTTCACAAGCTCCTCAGAGCACGGCAGTTTGCTCCCAGAAG
The DNA here is from genome assembly GCA_013399455.1 of Anthoscopus minutus. NCBI lineage: Eukaryota > Metazoa > Chordata > Aves > Passeriformes > Paridae > Anthoscopus > Anthoscopus minutus. The sequence continues at coordinate 3,051 of VWYI01011278.1, read as the reverse complement.
GACTGGTTCAAAAAAATAGCAATTTTCCATTCTTTTTAGAGAAAATATGGAAGAATTTAAGCAACTTGGGCTTAATCCCAGCCATGTGGATAAACTTTAGTGTGCTGAGTGGCATGCTCAGAATGGCAGAGTGACTTGAACACACCTTCCTGTTCATCCTGACTGCACTACTTCTTTGCCAGAAGTGAGGGACAAAGGCTCACCTCTTTGAAATGATAATGGAAGGATATTTGAGTATTTGAAGGCAGAGGTTTAGATTTTCAAAGATTTGTCCTCTGGGAAGTATAGGAGAATGTAATTAGTGCGGCATGGGGACAATTTTATGGTAGTGAATAGAAGCATGTCTAGGTGCATGTTTTTTTGGAAGAAGTAAGGAGGAAATTACTGTTTCAAAATGCTGCCCAACGTATCTGCATCAGGGCATGAAGGGTCTTTTTAAAAAAACATTAAAAGTTTTATTCTTCTTAATCCTGCTGCATTCCTTGAGTTGATTTACTTTCTTCAGCAAGTTGTACAGCTGAATCTGGGCCCCTGTCAGGGAACTAATGCACTGCTCAGAGATGCCAGAGTTGCAGTATCTCCCCTAAGCATTTTTCTCGTGTTCAATTTGGGAAACAAATACAAAAATCCACTCTCTCTTGAACCCTCTAGGCACTGTTAGTGCCAGAACTGGAAGTGTCAGTTATGGCTCTCTCCACAGACACTATTATGTATCTCCAAGGCTTTCAGACAACTGGCTGAATAAGAAGATGAATCACTGTCATCCATTGAAAAGGTGGAGAACAAAGAGCATGTCAAGGATGGTGTGAGAACCCCTCTAGCATTTACCTTTGAGCTGAAACTATTATAGGCTCTATAACAAATTGCTTGCCTACAAGCAAGGTCACTCCTATTAATTTTTATTAATTGCCCTGAGTTCCTTGGATCCATGAACTTTGCAACCAAAAGCAATCAATAAGCTTCACTAAATCAGTGTTTCAACCTTTAATAGAATCTACAGCCTTTAAGGAATAAACTCAGTTTTAATTAAAGCTGATTGAATTTGATTCAGAACAGACCTTGGACAATATGTGTCAATAAACAAATGTCTTTAAAGGACAAAATATTAGAGGAAGGCTAAAAGAGATGATGGATCACTCAATCCATTTCTGGTCATTCTCTGTGCCAGGAAAGACATATCATTTCTGTATTGCATCAGTGAGAGTTCCATGGGCACAACCTCTCTAGTTGTGAAATTTCAGGAAATTCAATGGTTTCCTAAACTACTGTAATTTCTCTTCATGTTATCTGGATCCCCTTTTCCTCTGATTCTGTTGTTCTCTTAGTGATTGCTCCTGATGCAGACATGTCTGACCTAATCTTAAATTTTCTAGCATGATCTCAGCAACATGCAGCTCATTGCATGCTGCAACACCTGGCCAGAGGTGTCTGAGATGACCTTCTGCTTGACCTCCAGAAACCCTAGGTGGAGGACTCTGTGCTCTGACAGGCCTTGTGTAATACCAGCCTGCTCCGTAAGGCTGTCTCAGAAAATTGTGGTGTCCCAAACAGCACAGAACTTGTGTTTAGGGAACTGAGTTGAGCTCAGATTGCCAAGGTAGCTGCTGTTGAGGAGAAACTTAAAAACTCAGCTTTTTTCTGCTAATTGGTCTGACCAAATTTCTTTGCCTATATGAAACTTACAGTAAAATCCTAAGAATGGGTGACACAGGAGGAAAGAGTGCTAATTTATAGTCAGAATTGTGCTGTATCACTTGTGATGGCAGCAATCACTATGGGTCAAATCTAGTCATTGAATAGTTACCTAAATTTTGTTTGAGCTCAGTTGTCACCTTCCTCATACCTAATAAAATAAAATTAATTACAATTTTTTCAAGATAACAGATGAAGTCCCACAGCACTTTGTTTTAGCTTAAAATTAATGTAACATAATATTCAGCCAAGTTTGAAATTTTCTTTCTAAATTGATTTTAAGACATAGAATTCAACTAGAAATAAATTTTATGGTTTAGTTTAGCTCTAGAATTTTGTGTTTTCTGGGTTTTGGTTTTTTTTTCATAGTTAAAAATAATCAGTCAATGTCTACATTACCTTTTAGTCTATTTCAAAGCATGAAGGTACCTCACAACCTTGTAATTTTTTCTTCAAAAGAATAAAGATCTTTCTCATCAGTTATCTTCATGCTTGCCCATAACTGAGACCTACAGTTACTATGTTAGCCTACATTGGTGTATGAAATTGTAATAGCTCCAAAAGTCTTTTTGTCAAGAACTTTCTCATTCAAAAGTAATTTTATAGAAAAGCAGCTACAATTACATTTTGTAAGTAACTGAGGTCATCTAGCAACTACTCAAACAACTGGATTAAATGATTAACTATTTAACAGTAAAAAAGAGCATATTTTCAGTAGGAAATAATCACTTTTTTCACCTATGATTTTATACTGTGCTATACTGAATTAACTTTCATGAGCGAGAACACTATAATTTTATAAGACTTCCTGAGAAAAAAACCAAATCTTTATTTCATGTGACCTTTTAGAATATTCCTACTGGTATTTGAAGATGTCTGATAAAATTATATGGGAATGCAATACACCTTTCATGATCTCAAGGGCTTTACAAAAAATAGTACTTTGCAATTTTCGACATGAATTGTTCACATAAAAACTTCAGCATAATTTCCTATTTACTTAGGGAGAACCTTGACTGTTAAGAAAAGTGTTTTGAGCACTGGCACAAAATAAATCAGTGAGTGGCTGGAATCTAACAGGTGTCAGAAGTTCTGTTTCTCATTTCCCAGCTTCCCCGTCTCCTACATTCCCTCTGCCATGTCTCATCTTGCACCTGTGCTTGGTAACAATAGCAACATAAAGCTGTGCAATTTCCAGCAGAGAAGGCTGTGAGCTGGGAGGCTCAGTGATTTGCACCTTGATTTCCACAGCTATAAAGGGTTACACAAGGACGCAGATGCAACCTCCCTGACAGCCTGACTGCCAAAGTTCCTGGACTTACAATAGCCCGTGAGGATATGCTGCCCAGCTTTGTGGTA
>VWYI01011276.1:0-24811 GCA_013399455.1 Anthoscopus minutus | reverse complement strand
ACTTAGTAGTTGCAAGTACAGTCCCACATGGCAGAACTAGAAAACTGTTTTGCTAGATGTCTTTCAGTGCCAGGTATTGATCTTCCCATATGATATGATGATTACTAGATGTCTTTCAGTGCCAGGTATTGATCTTCCCATATGATATGATGATTACTGGATCAGCTAACAACAGATTTGGATTTAAATGCAGACTGTCATTTTTTATTAAGCCATATTAATATGATTTATATAATTTTCACCTTTTAACTTATATGATAAATAAAAGAAAATAAAAGTCATTAAAACTAAAAAAAATAGCCCATTATTAGGTGGTAACACTTTTAGTCTAATGGTTAATAGCAAAACTTATCTAGGACATAGAAAATGAATACTGATTTAAGACGGAAAAAAAATATAAGGTTAAAAAGGAAAAACCTGTTTTCCTGAAGCAGATTACATAAATATTTAAGCACTTTTTTCTGTAAGGAATATGAAAACATGTTCAGACCAAATGCATTCTTATTTTAGTCTAAATAGAATCATAACAAGCTTATTTAGCTCTATGCAGCCAAGCCATGCATTGCTACATTCCAAGCTCTCAGTAAGCCCAATATTTCTATATTTTTAAAACCTTCCATTTCTTATATGCAACATAATATCTTGCAGATACTTATCAACATACTCTGAAAACATTCCTTTATGGCAGAGGAATGTTACTTGATGTAAAACTGGAGGCTTGTTTTATGTCTACCAACATCTGTTTGTTACTGCATTCAACAACACAATTGAGTTGTTGCTATATTGTAACTGAAAGAAGAAGGCATGAATATATTCTTTATTGTGTAAGAATTCATACAACAACCCAGACCTCCTGAGGCTGCAATTATAAGGAACAATACAGAAGAGAACTTATTTGCATGAACCACTGTGGGTTACATCTTTGTAGCATGAAATTGAAATGCCCAGTAATTTTTCATAACTGGGTGCCAGATATTTGGTGGACATACATCATATGTTTTAATATTGGTAACCAGTGCTGTCTCTCTGAATGCATGAGTTGGGCATCTCAATGAGTGAGATCCTCTACACTTAAAACAGGTGTTAGATTTCCTGTCTAAAAAGATGTAACTGTCAGAAGAACAAGGTTTCTCTAGCTGCCTATTTATATCATATTGGAAGGCAGAGAGGAAAAGACTATAAATCAGTGTAGAAAGAACAATACACTCCACATTTTGTGTTTGAACCAGTATATTTGCAAAAGGCATCAAGAGTGAGACAAATAGTTGTCCATTACACAATAGTTGTACTGGTGAGATGCAAGCTTTTGATATTGACTTCCTGACATATTTATACATTAAAAAGAAAAAATAAGGGAAGAAAAGTGGACAATTCTAGAATAGTATACACAAAATACTGTATTACTCCTCATAAGAGACAAACAAAATGACCTCACAAGAACTTCAGACAATTAATTATTTTTCATGTTTACAGCTCCCACATTAATGAAATCATGCCCTTCAATCATAATTGTATTCTGACAACCCTTTGCAAACATTGCTTTATCCTGTTTAAAAAATAAGAGTATCATCTTTTTTCATGAAGTGCACCTTTCTATAGAATAAACCTCATATATTCAGATACAAATATGCTAAATATTGCAATGATAAGTCCTTGATTTCTAGCACTCTTTGATATGAGGCATGAAGTATGTGTACTATTCTCAATACATATCAAAGCCCAAGGAAAGAAAAAGGCTGTGAGATTGGTGCCAGGCAGCTATTGTAGAAAATTCTGGGGTTTATAGGTCATGTTTCTGGAAGCAGTATCAAAGTGAAGTGTTTTCAGTTTGCCTGCTATGCCTTAGGCTCAGAATGATTTGTCTGTGAAAGGGTTATTCAGTCTGCAAAAAAATCCCCAACCCATTGTGTCTCTACAGGAGTGAGCACATTTAATTAAAGAAAAATAAAATTACCATAAGGAACAACAAAAAACGCTTCCTATTCTCTTGAGAGCCTTAAGAAAAATATATCACTGAAGCTAGAATGATATAATCTTTTATTAAAGAAATTTAAGTAAGCTGAATATTTAAATTGCTTAAATCACAGTTTCTATGTTTAAATTAAAATATATAATCCTAACTTCATGTGGAAAGTGCTTTATAGGAGAAATATAAAACTATTTTCTTTAAGGGATATACATCTGCCAAAACAATGTCAAGATAAAATTGTGAATAGCAAAATCAACCCAAATTTTCAAAAAATTGTAACTTTTAAAATTTAGACTCCCTTAAATTAATAATTTAATTTAAACGCTGCATATTTAGGAGTATAGACATTTTTCTGTAGAACTCAAACAAATATTATAATGTATAAATAATATTATATTACTAAGTTTTTTCAAAGCTTTATAAAGCATATAAAATGTCTTCAAGTGAAGTATTTTTTTCTTTTTCAGTATAAAAATAGATATGATTGTCCCCTGCAGCAGTTTGCATATTTCTGTTATTTAGCTAACAGCATAATCTTTTTTTATTTCAATTTAATACAAATATCCATGTAATAAACCCCTATGTAAAGAGGACAGGAGCAGTAGAATAATAGCCTTTGTAAAAAAATTAATACCAAAATTTAACTATGTTAAAACTAATACTCGATTTCTGTTTTAACCCTATAAAATATGGACATTCTAAACTACATTTTAAAAAATAATTCTAGCAAGATTTATTTTGCAGGAGTACCTCAGCATATATATATATATGTTCACTATACTATATATAGTACCTCAGCATATATATTACATTATATATATTTGTGAAATTTACAGTCTTTTCTAAGATGATATGGCTTTCAGGATTTTGTGGTGGTGTTAATTGACAAATTAGCTCAAAGTGTATCAGTAGATCAATATAGATGAACTGATTTGCTGATCTCTCCTGCCAGCTGCAGGTCATAAATAGTAACTTAAAATTCTGAAAATATAATTATGTACTTGAATATAAAGATGATCTCGCTTACACATGCAAGAAAATTTTACCATTCTTGTGTGATGAAAAATTTTGCTTTCTTTTTGAATGATTTATTTAGCTAGCTGGTTAGTTAGATTGCTTGTATGTACTTATTTATACTGTTTTGATGGGTAAATGTATCCTTAATATTGTCAAAATATAATATTATCATACTATAGTGTTTTACACACCTTACATGTTCTGATTTAGAATTAAAATAGAATCTTCACTAATTTATTGAGCTTTGCTTCCTTTACCAGTGTTTTCCTTGCTGACTTCAACTGAAGAGCAAGTTTGCTTTTCCCTCCCCTATTCCCCTTCCTCTCCTCCCTCTTTTATATACATTCTTTTTCTGTTGACAAAGACAATTCCTGCTGGGTCTTGCTTGTGGATGCATTCTTTTATCATCAAATGGAAGGATTATGTTATGTCTTAAGCAACAAAGCAGACTTTTGAATCTCAAATAATTGCACTTCATTTTATAGAACTACATTGGCAATATTTTAAAGCCATGTTTGCAAGCATCTTAAAATCTTTCACACTGCTATGATATGATGAATAAAAACTTCGGGTGTTTTGACTTATCTGAGAAGCAGGTGGTCCTTTACTGCAACCTTAATTACTACCTGAAAAAATCATCCACATGAGAGCAGTGGATGAAAGACTAGCTTTTAGAACTTGCTGTCATGAGGAAGACAGAAAAGAGAGTGAAAGTAAGAATATTTGAACAGGATGGATACAAAATGTTTGAAAGTTTTTGCTTAATTTTGAAAACCTTTAAATTAGCTACTGACTTGCTTTGACAGTCACCATACAGTCTGCTTCTCTAATGATTTAGAAGAAACCAACATCTAAATAGAAATAGAGAAGTAATTCTCCTATCTTAATGAGACTTGAAATATTGCAACCAAGATAACAGCCTTAGCATGCTCTTTAAGTCCATTGGAGAGAGCAAGATCACAGAATCACAGATTGGTTGAGGTTGGAAGGGATCTCTGGAGGTCATCTGGTCGAACCACCCTGCTTAAAAAAGGCCATCTTGATTTATCTGTCCAGGGCCACTTCCAGATGGCTTCATAACCTCTCTTAAACAATCTCTGTAGGGTTCAATCACTCTAACAGTGAAGAAGTGATTCCTGATATTCAGAGGGAATATCCTCTGACTCAGCTTGTGCCCATTGCCTCCAGACCTGTCACTGGGCACCTCTGCAAGCATCCTTTCCAGCCTCCTCACAAGTTTTTGTATACATCAGAAAGATCCACCCAAGTCTTCTCTTCTCTAGCCTAAGCAGTCCCAGTATCAGCCTTTTCCTTCAGGGAAGATGTCCCCACTATGTCCATGTCTCTTATAATGAGAAGCCAGGAAATAGACACAGGACTCCAAGTGTGGCCTCATCAGTGTTGAGCAGAGGGGGAAGATCACCTCCCTCAGCCTTCTGGCATCAATCCTAATGCAGCCTAGGATATCATTAGACTCTATGCGGCAAGGGCACATCCCCATCTCATGGTTTGTCCCCTCCTAGACCTCATCTACATTTAGTATGATAAACTGCATTCTAAAACTTCCTGTTCCTCTCCATTGCCAACGAAGAAAATTTAGAGTAAGTACATTAATAGATATTACACTATGTAGACCAAATTATTACTCTAATGCTAGTTGGAAGTCTGCCTGAATTTCAGAGCATCTCAGGTGCGATTAAATGTCTGTTTTTAAATACTGAATGTAGTCAGTTGCATGTATACAGAAATCTCATGCCTCCACAATAGGCACCTTAGACACCTGTAAGAGGGTATTCAGGTCTATTCTCCTCTGAAAGGAGGGTGGTAACCAAAGAAAATATTCTAGATATCTAAAATGGTATAAGATCTGTTTTTAAGATATATATCTTCATCCTTGGTGTGAAAGTCCAGCAACAACTAATATTTCCAACACATATCAAAATTTGATCATCATTCAATTGCATGTGCTGGAGAAATCATATTATTTCAAAGACATCTACTGAACTGAGTAGATATGAGTCAGGATTTGTGAAAAACATTTGACTCATAACTAGGAAACTTGGAATAATATTCTGGGATCAGTTAAATGGCACTAGATACCATTTTTACAAGTAACTCAATCAAGACATAGGTAGTTATATTTGAGCTCTAGATGAGGATCAGTCACAAAAACCTGGCTGGTCTCCAACAGCTTCTCCTCTAATACCTCCTCCAGAAGGGCACAAGTTTAACATAAATCTACTTAACCTATCTTGAATAATCCAGACATTTCAAGTACCACTAATGATTTAGTCAAAAGTGCATACATAACACCTTTTACCGTTTGATTTTTCCTAGGATATCTGATACAGAACAAGAAGAGAGTACCTGGAATGTATGAGAATATCAAGGGAAGGATTTATCTTGAGTGAAACCTGGCTTCTAGGCAGAGTGCCCCAAATCATCTTAAATTGCCAGAGTAGGTGCGATCACATTAATCAAGCCAGCAGCAAATACAGGCAGTAAAGTAAAAGGTTTTCTCAAACAGTTTCATCACAGAAACTATTTATAGGTCATTAGCAGCTTTGTAGGGCTGTTGGCAGAAGTTAATGTTAGATTAAAGCACTGGTGTTAGTTGAAGTGTGATGGATGTTCAAGACCACAGAACATTACTAGACAGAAAATTGGGATTTATGGGAATGTTACATTCTTCTGGGCAGCAGCTAGAAGTTTGATAGGGTAGCCCATCTGACCTGAAGCAGCTGGGCAGGTGAAGTTCAATGTTGCTTTAAATTAATTTCATTGCCACTAGACACCCACAAATAAACAACTACATTTATATTGAAATACTAACAAAGCAGGAAGTCAGGTGAGTTGCTTGTAGACATCACTGCACAAATATATCTCATTTTAAGTGTGTTTCTCTAGACTTGAATCCAACCCAAGATCCTATATAATAATACATAATATTTATATTTCTTATGAAGCTGACAAGAAATTTACTTACATACTGGCTTATGCATCAAAATCTTAACAAAGTCTTTTGTGTGTATTTACCTTCTCTACCTCACTGGAAAAAGCATACATCTGAAAGAGATTCTGTTGGCAGGGAGATTGTTTGTATTCAATAAGTGACTTTAATAGTAGTGTCAACATTTTGAAATTAATTACAATTTTTATTATTAAAAAAATAGGTTTTTGATTTGTATGATGGATGCCATAATTGCATAGATATTTTAGTATTGAGGACTTTTTCATAAACAAAATTATCTCTTTCGCTACTTGTACATAGGCAAAGGAATATATTAATTTTTCATTTGAGAGGGACAAATTTTTAGATATTTCTCTCACAGCAGATTCCTTTAGTAACTGTTACTATCTCATGTCATTTTCTGGAAAAGACAGGTACTCTAAGTAAAACAATAAAAACATTTTTTAAATGGCAGCATTCCCTTCCTTGTATTTCAAGTGGCAGGTGCTAATCTTACTTTTTAAAGGCAGTAGGTACTTGTTAGCAGGTGTTGAGTGAATTAAGTTGAACTATGCCAGCCTTCTAATAAAGCAATTATCTGCCTGTGTTTCTTTTGAAAGCTACAATATTCTAATTAAAACAATATTTCATCTTCTCATATCAACAATTACAAGACAAGAAGACATACAAATGTTTTAAGTAGCACTACTTATTGTCTCTAAAAGTGCAGATTATACATATAAGCAAAACACATATAAGTAAAAGGCAGACCTTGCTACTTGAAAATTTTCATGCTGTGTCAGTTTATTCATTGTAAAAAGCTCTATTTGGATAGAACACACACCAAATACCACTGTAACATTAGTCCTTCCAGACCCTTTAGTGCCCAGTTAAGAGAGTATTAACCGAATAAACACATGATAATGTCTCAGAAATTACTGTCTATTTTCTTGAGACCTTTGTGGGGTCTGATTCTAAATATTAACAAGCCTTGAGAGACTGAAAATTCATTCTGAGTCAGCAGAATTCTGAGGAACATTTTCAGATGGTCATTTTGTTACTGTAAAGTTGTGAATGGAAATGGGAAAAATAACCCATATTATTGACAAGGCAAAAGCAAAATAAAAAAAACATGAGATGCTAAGAAATGTTGATACATAAGTACTCAAAAACTCTGTATAAGAGCAGATGTGAGTTGTCAGGGTCAAAGAGAATAAGAGTATGGACAAAGATTAAGAGAAAAGAGAAAACTGATTTAAGTTGGCAATATTTAGTTGTTATCTGGGGACTAGTAAAAGAGATCCTGTCAGAAATCCAATAAATTTACTATAGATTCTTTCAGAAGTTTATATAATTCAGATTAGTTTAAATCAATCAGATCTAGGAATTTAAGTTATATCAAAGTAGAATATAAGTAGACTATAATGAATTTTTAACAAAAGAGAATATCCTTAGCCTCAAAAGAGATAGGTTGCTAGCAAACAGTCATTGCAGAGAAGATTCCCTGCTCCATCACACACACTTCTTTCCTTTAAAATATAGCTCATGTGCAAAGTGGGAAGAGTACTCAGTACTGAATTGCATCAAAGCACACAGTGCCAGTTTTTTTGTACTGTAGCCAAGACTTTACCAAGGTGTTTAAAACAAGAGAACAGTAATTAGCATGTCCCCAAGTTGTTGGTCGTAACAGCCCAAGCACCCCTCACCCCTGACAACACTGGGTGGCCAGCACTGATCAGACAGCCCTTCTGTCTGATCCAGAGGTTGACTGGACACGTTATTCAGCCTTATCAAAAATGCCTTGAGGTCGTCTTCATAATTCTCGGTGGTCATTATAAAAGCGACACTCAAAGAAGGTTTATATAGTGTTGAGAGTCAGGGATCAGGACCCAGATGTGAACTGAGAAGCCAAAATTTTTAACTGTACAGATTTACACTTTTATATACTTGCTCCAAAGTTCTTCAAACTGTAGTGTGCAGGAGAACACTAATTGGCATACTACCATACTACTGACACACTGAAAAGTACAGGGCAGCAGCCTGAACTCTGGAACTGATGTGAATTTGACCAGGGCCAAGCTGGATCACAGAAGATACAAAGTTATATCAGGTGACCAGACAACAGCCCCTAGCACCCTATACACAGTAGACTAGATGGAGTCTGGCAGTGTGCTTATATGACAAAATTGCACTTGTAGCACACTATTTATTTTTATATGGCCAGTACAGGTATGCATGAAGGTGAATTCTATAGTTCTCTGTTCACAAGATGTGTTTATCATTTTCATCTTTGACATTTTAATATATTGCTCTATTTATTTAAAACCAAAAATGTTGCACTACCTCATTACACTCCACTACTTAGTGGTACCTCTGTATCTCAGCTTTGCATATGCATTTACAACTGTTACAATATCACAGTTAGAAGACCTTAATTTCTCTGAAACATTTTTATAATGTTATCCCTTTCTTCCTTTTGGCAAGTCAGCTACATTTTTACATTAGGAAGAGTCCAAGTCTGATCATTAGAATCCCTTAGTTATCCAAAAAACTGATGGATAAGCATCTTAAATAAAATAACAAAATTAAATATCATCCTCTAACAGGTCCCAAAAAATACATTGTCAGCAAAACTTATAGAACATTTAAGCATTTAAGTTTTAGCATAGTCCTGCTACCAGAAACCGTTGAAGTCAGTTTGTGTTAGGTTAAGCAATGAGAAACTCATTTGCACCCAAAACAGAAGGCAGAGAGAAACAAGCACAGGAACAATAACTTGTTTAATAACCTCTTCTTGTTGCTCCCAGGCCAACATAGGAGAGCCACCACCCCGTCAAAGATACTTCTTCACAAACCCAGAAAAGCACAGGGACACAACAGCAGACAGAAACCAAATTGCAGACATACAACAAATAAATGCCTTGTCTGAGCCACTGCCAGGGCTGTCCCAACAGACCCATCAGCCTTGCTGGCAACACATGAAACCCATCAGGACGAGTCATCAAAACCAGCTCTCCAGAGCACTTTGCCACCTTTCAGAATAATGGGAAGAGTTATGAGATATTGTGGGATTTAAGGAGAAAAGCACTTGGAAACTATACAGAACTAACTGTGGAATGCTAAAAGGAGACACCAAAAGTAGAAGAAAAGAACTTCAGGTGCATTGTGGGGGACCAAGTATAGGGAAACAGAAGAATAAGGAGGATAAAAGGGTCCATTTGCATTTAAAAGGCTGAAGAGCTTGCTTGTTTGCCTGCTGTAGTCATGTCTCTTTATTGAGCTCCACCTTGACTATTTTCTGGCAAGGAGCTCTTTACCCTCAATGGATGTGTGTGCATGGGTGGGGTTTATGCTATCATCAAGAAGAATGAATTCAGGTCTGTGAGTTAGTCTGTGATCACTACTGGAGGGATGTCAAGCCAAGCTAGTGAGCAAAAATACCTGGGATCAGGGAGGAGTGTAGATCCCTAAGGCCCAGCTCTGCCAATGGGAATACCTGTGACTCTCTAAGAGCGACAGCATGGTGGGGTGGGGAGGGGGAAGATGGGTTTGGGACAGGAAAGTAGTGGTGGGAGGGTGAGACAACCTGCACTGGCAAGGAGCTGGGAAGTTACTATCAAGGGGGGAGACTTGGATCCAGGGCTAGTTGCTGGGCACACTGTGAGGCCAGCTGCTGGAGTACATGCCTATACATCTTCTCAGCAGTAAATCTCTATCCTGCTGACACGGAGAGGGAAGCAGATGAGGCTGTAGATGCAGTCTGTGTTCATGAGAGCTGTCTCCAATCTGTATAACCAGCCATGGGTACATGTGTGTGGGCGTGGATATGCAGTGCTCGTAGCAACATGTGCTCAGCCTCGCTGATGGACAGATTAGGGGATTAAGGAGAACATGGAGAAACCTGGGCCCTAGAGCAGCACCCCTTGCCACAGGAGGTTCAGTTCACATTAGAGGAAGAGTCTTTTTCATTCCCAAACTCAAATGATGGGCTGTTTTTCCTTATCAAAGTATGACATTGTTTCTTAAGGACTGAATGCCTGTAGATCAAGCCCCTCACAAACAGCAGGGTTTATATGATATTTTGAGCATGCCATAAAAGCAGCATATAATGGATTACCAGCAGCATATAATGGATTACGAATTCAATTAATCAAAGGATGAATTATAATAAAAGTTTGCAAATAATTAAAAGCTGTTTTTCTGTAAACAGGAGCATCTTTTCAGTTCATACATCACTTAGAAAATAATTGGTATTTTGTTACACTTATTTTTGTTGCTGGTACATTTCAATTTTAGTTTCATTCTTTATATATCTTGCAAGGTCTACCCATATTTTAGAATATTTTAGAATATTTTATGAGAAGCTGAGGAATTAAGAGTTTATCTCTTCAATTTCAGTGATTGGCCATGCTACATGTCATGCTATACGTAACTGTTCATTAATCTGTGAGCAGATGGAAATATTTTCTTGCTGACAGATTGTTGTCATTTTCCTCTGAGTGAAAAGCAGTTTAAGACACATCCTTAGCATTTNTCAGGAGAACATTTTCCGGGGATGTTTTTTTTTTCTTTCTTCTCTAATACTAACTCAGGTCAAACTAGCACAGGGTGCAATGGCCTCTCCTGCAAATGCCTTGGAGCACATAACTTGTCTAACAGTGTATATGTTAAATCTTCAAACCATTTTCCCTCTTGGTAATTTCATTCTTAAACTACATCAGACAGCTCCCTCAGTATATAGCTATTTATGGATCTTATTCTAAGGCATTTAATCTCTAACTGAATTACAATGACCATGGAGCACCTTTTTGCAATTTGTTTGTTTGTGTTGTGGTTTAACCCCATCTGGGAACTAAGGCCCATGAAGCTGCTCCCTCACTCCATCATGGTGGGATAGGGGGGATTGTCAGAAAAGTAAAAGTGAGAAAACTCAGGGATTGAGATAAAGACAGCTTAATAGATAAGCAAAAGGTGAACATGCAAGCAAAGTAAAGCAAGGAGTTCATTCCCCATTTCTCATGGGCAGCTGTGTTTAGCCATCTCCAGGAAAGCACAGCCCTGTTTCGCTAACAGTGACAGGGGAACACAAACACCAGGGCTACAAACCTCCCTCCTTTCCTTTTTCTTCCTCCACCTTTGTATGCTGGGCATGGCACTATGTGGTGGGGAATCCCTTGGGTCAGCTGGGGTCAGCTGTCCTGGCTGTGTTCACACAGCTTCTTGTGTAGCCCCCAAAGCCTGGACTGGTGGTGTGATGTGAGAAGAAAAAGCCTTGACTCTGTGTAAGCACTGCTCAGCAATAATGAAAACATCCCTGTGTTACCAATGTTTTCAGCCAAAACAACAAACTACAGTTCCATTGTAGTTACTGTGAAAAAAATTTACTCCATCCTAGCCAAAATCAGCACATTTTGTCATAGCATAACTCATTTTAAGAATGTAATAAGTTCATTCTTTAATATAGTTCTAATGAGTAATTAAAAGAAATAGATTTAAAATACTAATAAAATAAGATTCTAACAAGAAATAAGGAATCAGTCATCAGTTATGGTATTCTGCAGCTACACATTTACCTAATGAATCTTCAACTGTAATAGGCAACCATACAAACAAATAATATCCAGGCTTCTTTCAAATTTATATTTTATTTATGGCTATTTATAAGGCATAGCTAAAAAAATATTTTTCTGAGCTTTGAATAAATCAAATGATGAGTACCTTAAGCAAAGTCAAAATATGAAGTCTCTTATTTCAGGATATGTATTTACTGATATTAGGTTTTGGGTTTTTTTAATACTATCTGTTTTATGTAATTTCTGACCCTATTGTTTCAACAAAATCTAAAAAATGCTAGTTACCAAAATTCAACATATATGACACATATTCTAATTCTAGGAATGTAATTTTAATGTGTATGTTAACACATTAGTAAATATATAGAAGTATTACATATCTTTAAAACTTTCCCTAGCATTATTATTTTAGATGCTATTAACTTTAAATTTAATAATATTATCTCATATAGAAAATAAATTGTAATACTAGAAGTACTTATCAAAATCCTTTAAAATAAAAATAATAAATATTAGCATCTTAGAAAGAAAAGACTTTGCATTCCCACAACTTAAAAATTATATTTTTTGATGGAATTTCAGATGCACTTACATGTTTTATAAATATCTGGCAGATGGAAAACAAGCGATTGAAAACTGTTTAGAATAGTTTTCTATTGAGGTGCTTTACGCTTTTTTGGGGGTTTTTCCCCGGTCTCTGGCTTCTCAGCATCCGTGGCTAGCTGAGTCCACGTGACTCAGGCAAGTCCGGGCATGCCGCGGCCGGAGCAGAAGCGAGCGCGGTTCCAGCGCAAAGCGTCTCCCAGCAAGTTAGAAAGTTAGTCTTTTACCTTCTGAGCTCCTCTTTGCAGATCCCAGACGAGGTGAAGGAAAAGATGCACAATTCAACTTAGGTTTCGGTCCAGATTTTATTAAGTTCCATTAGCGACACCGATGTTCATTCTCAGAAACCTAGGTTGAAAGAGGACGTCTCTCTGCCCACCACCACGTCTCTCTTTTATCCCTCAGGGCAGAGCAAGTGGAAGGGAATAGTTAGTTCACCAATCGAAGGAGAGGGGGCGTGGGCAAGCCAGATTGACATTCATGTAACTTTTATCCCTAGCTGCCCTCACCGGAATTCTCGAGGGTTAGCCAGAAACCCCGCGAGACTTGGGGAGATCCAAAACACGTGGAACACACCGCTACAGTTTTCAAGTCCCAATTTTTTTTAGTATATATTACCTCATGATTTGAAAAATAAGAATTCTATCACAATCAACAGTCATCATTTTAAAGAAGGTTTAGACATCAAAGAGCAAATAATTCCATTGTAGTGCTCTTAAATATTAAGTGTGAGTAAAAGGGTTAAACTAATAGATATCCAGCTGTTCATAATCCAGTAGCTCACTCAGCTTTCTATTCAGTAATTAAAATAAATCCCTGCCAGCATTTTTCTATTTGTGTGTATAAAGGCCAACACTTTAATTATGACCTCATGTTTAGTGATCATTTAACAACAGCAACAACAACAAAAATATTTTTGTTCCATCCAGGGAGAATGTGCCATTTTGTTTATGGATGAATCTTGAAAAATCATTTCACTTTTCTGCCACAAATGATTAATTTAAATAATTATATTTTCAAATTACTCAAAATGATCTTATTATTGTCTTAGAAATGAAAGTACTTTTTAGTTTTAGAAATAATACTTGTATTATATGTGTATTTTCTTGTAGTCATGGGTTGTCATCCCATCAGTAAGGGTGTTTATTCTTCTTTTATTTCTTTTCAAATTACAGTTAGCCTTTTGGAAATTATTGCCCTACTTACTGAATCATGCAAAGTCATATCTCTACTTTGCCCGGAAAACAAAAAGTTTCTTCCTTATAGGCACTATTTCTTTGCTTTTTGAAAAAAAAAAGCTGCTATAATGGCAGTCACTGTCATGTTGATTAAATCAATTATAAGTACATAAATAATCTGTAGATGTGACCTTGAATCATGATGGTTTTATCTACTTAGCCCCATTTAGAACAACAGACAAACATGCTATATCCTTAAATATATATGATTAAACTGTTCTTTAATACTAAACCTTGTACATGGACTACGTTATTATAGATGCAGTCCTTTCATGTGACACCAGAACCTTCCTAAAAGCAAAATTTAAATATACCATTTTACATGTTTGAAATAATTTATGCAAAAGTCAAACAGAACTCTAAAAGACTTTGATCCTGAAAATTATAAATAAAGGTAATGAGTTTTTTGTTTAAGGTAGAATACATAGATCTTGGCTTCATACAGAATTTTTTTTTTTTTGGTAAATAAACTTATAGAGAAAAAGATGCTCACAATTTCCCATTCCCAATTTTGTTTATGTTGTTGAAACAAATTCAGCTGTTGCACTGCATTTTGTGAAAAGCCTCTAGACTTTAAACAATATTTGGAACATATATCTGGTAGAAAGTTGTTGGTTTTTTTTTTAAACTCCGTCTTTGGTAATGGCTTAACAGGTCAATGAAGCAAGACCAAAAAATATTTCTTTTTGTCTCTGCAAAACTTTTCTGAAATACTGATTCCACAAACAGGTCACAGGAAGTTAAATCATCCCTATCTGCCAAAATCTTCCTCAGTTTATTTTTCCAATATAGAGTGCCTGATCTTTGAAAAGTATCTACTCAGAGATTTCCAGGGTACTTTTAGAAGTCTGCTGCTATTTTGCTTTAGCCTCACTTGCTAATCATACTCAGACAATATATGTGAGGAAGCTTCTAGATATGATAGATGTTTGCTATTGTTATATCTGCTCGTGAACCCTTTCAGAATGTCCATTTTTATGTCATTTTTTGTCTAAAGCATGAGCGGAAAAATGGAGTATAGAAATATGTTTTCACAGAGAAAAAATGAAATCAACAAAACAAGAAACCATGAGTGTTTTGATTTCAGATGTGCACTGATGAGCATTTTTAGAGAATATAAGAACTCACTATGATTTGTGAACTTATATTTTGATTCTGTTACGATTGTGTAAGTTCTATACTGAATATGAAAGGTAATGACGTGAGGAAATTATTCATGATCATTGCTTATTATAGTATCTATGGTATCTGAGGAGAACCTGGGAGAACTTCAGATACCTGCTGATTCCAAATCTGGATGGAGTTCAGATATACATGAACATTCCCTTAACTGTAAGGGAGGGAGAGTGATGATGAAAGCAATATAGCAGCCACAGTGTTCAGTGCTTAAAGCATTCTAGATTTTTCAGTGCCCAATATTTCATTACTTAGTATTCCAATAGTTGTGCTTAAAATAGAAAAATTAATTGCTTTAACATTCAAAGATTTATTTAAGGTGAAAAATTGTCCTTGAGCACCTCTCTGTCTCCAGGTCACTCCTGGAATGGAATGTTTGGTACATGCCTTCTCTGAATGTCTTACTGCAATTTCCCTAACACACCAAAGTTTTTACAAAATTATATGGTAGAATGAGTTTGTATCTTTTTCACAGACAAAAGAGCCGATTTTTCTCTTGTACTCTTTGCAAAAACTGATGAAATAGCTTTCTATACTCCATGTAACTTTATTCTCCTTCATTTATGTCAATATAGCAATGCACAATTAAAACAAGGAAAAATATTTATTATTATATATTTTCAAATTCAGTGCACAATAAGTTTGGGAAAGACCATGACTTTATGTAACTATGGATATAGCTATGAAGACTAGGAGAAGAATAAAACATGAGACAAATACAGTTACACATTCCTATTCTTTCTATTTTCCCTTTGACTTGACAGATCAAATTTTTCCATCAGTATTTTCCATCTCAAAATCACCAGTGGGCTTTTGGGGTTGTTTTTTTTTGGTTTGTTTTCTGTTTAGCTTTTATTTTTTTAAAAGAAGAACACTCTGATTCTCAAAATCCTCAGGAAAAAATATTTAAAATTTATTCCTGAAAAAAATTGTTATGAGAAATAAAGACTTAAAATGCCTTACAGATTTATTTAAAGTATAGTGGCATTTAGATCAAAGATGGCCCACAAGGCCATCATTATTCTAGGTTGGCAATAATAAAGCTTAGAACATTCCTGGAACAGGGAGTCTTGTAACTACTTACAAATATAATTCAATAGATCACCAGTTTGGGAGAAAGTTCTCATTACTGTGATCTAATTAATATCTTTAGGCTTATCTGGGACCAGTTTTCTAACAGAGATTTTCTAAACATATTCTTTTTGTCTACATGCAAAACTTCCTTAAATTCCAGCATCCAGAGCATAGCATTTAACTACTATGGAAATGACACCCTAAAGGGGAGGTAGTAAAACTCTCTATGGCAGGAAAAGTTAGTGTACACATTTCTCCTTTATATGTTGAACATGAAAGCTGTTTGTGAGCAAATGGATGATCATCACACCTGCTTGAGAAAAAGTTACCAGCAGATGTACTAGAAAGTAAAATTAGAGAATCACAGAGTTGTCAAGGTTGAAAAAAGCCTCTAAGATCATCGAGTTCAGCTGTAGGGTGAAAAATCTAATTTCCCATTTATATTAGCAAAAAAACCCCTGGCCAAATAACCTAAGCCAGAAAACCATAAATATTAATGCATATCAATACCATTCTATTTCTTCTACAGAACCTGAATTTATTTAAAAGACTACTTCTACAAATTAGATAATAACATGTTTGGTTTTTTTAAAAAAATAGTGCAATATCCTACCTAATAATACACCAGTGAAAAACTCTTCCATAGATTTTAGGAAATTTGTCTGCTGTGAATTGTATCTGTTGAATCAAAACCAGTTATTTGGAACATAATTTATATTTCAACTTTTAACCTTTGCGCTTTTGATATGATCTATGATGTACATAATCTCTACAACTGTGTGTTTCATTACTGGCTGTCTTAAATGTCTCCATCTGTCTTACTAATTTCTTTGTGGATTTAAACCAAATAGTTAGGGTTTTTTTTCCCTTCCCCCTCTCATAGCACTTTCTTTGCTTTTCACTTTTTCTTCTTTTTTGTTTTTTGTTTGGTTGGGGTTTTTTTCCCCTTTTGCTTGCATTTTTGAGTAGAGTTATTTCTAGGAAACACATGTAGTTGTCATTCTTGAGGAAATGTTTATCGTTTAACTATAAATAATGAATTTTCTGAGGAGAGTAAATACTGAGTTTATAGAAAACAAAGTGTTTGTAACTACTCATATATCATTTGTGTCTAAAACATGCCAGAAAATGCCTTTCAAGGGTACAGAATATATTTCAGCTGTACTTTGTAAAAAAAAAACAAAAACAAAAACACAACCTGTCCTGTGTTTGGGCTTTTAACATGCCAGTGAACACTTGAATGTCACTACTGGCACACTGTTCTATTCCTTGCCTGCAAGTGCAATCTGAAATAAAAACTTCTTATAAAACACTGTACGTTAAATTTCATGTAACATTGTTACATGAAAAATGGCAGATGGGAATGCTCATATAGAGAATTGTTTGCTTTTGCATAAAGCTGACAGAATCTTTTTTTTAAGTTATGCTTTGGAAAAATAGTTTCCAGAACTTAAAATCTTTCATATTTTAAATTTTTTTTTTATTTTTACCACTTCTAGAATTAAACATAGAAGACAGTATATTTCATGGTGCAGGCTCATCCTAGGGACAAATTCTCATTCTGGGTGCAGTATATGCCTGAGTGATACCTATTAATGTCTCCCTCTGTGATCTTGTTTAAAGTCCAGTCTTGCTGTCATTGTGCCTGGGGGAGGAAGAAAAATTGAATAGCATCTAAACATCTGAAGGAAACCTGAAACATTCTTGGTATTAATTATGCATTTCCTTGTTTAGAGTTTCATTGTCTTTCTTCCATTCTTCTGACATTATCTTCTACATAAACATTTTCACCATGTTTTAAAAAATTAAACACTGACATGTGATGGTCGAGCTTTGAATTAGATTGTAAGCTTCTCTCAGACAAATAAGATCAAAAAAGAAATGTTATACTTAAGAATCTGAGAATTTTATTCTACTAAAAATTCATGATCAGAAAAAAAATCTGCATTCTTGTGTCAAGAATCACAGACTTTTCATGCTCACTCTAGATTAGAGACTATGCTAATGTTTTCTTTTTTCTTTTCCTAGATAAATCAACGTTCCATGAACATTTCACTGGGTTTTAGTCTTAACAAAAAAAAAGTAACGAAGAACTGCATAGATATTTTGTTAAGGAATTTTTTCAGTGGTATTCACTTGCAAATTTAAACAGCATTTTAAATGTCTGTTATAAAAACATCTTTTTAATGTGATTTACCTGACTTAAGTAAGGCAGCTATGTTAATCTAGCTGTGTTGGGAAACACCTGGACAAACATGGATTTTCCATACTCAGAGAAAATGCACCCATCTGATGCCTACTCATGCATGCATATTTATACCTATCTGTTATTGTGTATTTTTTAATTTGTCAAACTTTGGTGGTATGCAGATATCGTTCTCTCTAGGTGTCTGCTTCTTAGCACTTGCAAGGGAATGGCAAACTTCCCTTTTCAGGTTTGTGATTTGTCCAGATGGTCATGTATGTAAATCTTGGTGTCCAAATGCTCAGCACTGTAACCCATGTTGGCATGAGGGACATGAGATATATTTCATATGTTTCAAGATACATTTCATATATTTAGAAAGTGTGAGTAGCAATAGCTATGGTCATTCTTCATCTAAATATGAACAATGTTTTGGGTTTAGGTATTTTTTTTTTTCCTGTAGATTTGATAATAGCTTTGAGTAGTAGAAATACAGAGAGAAAGGAACAATGTATGATAATCTTGAAGTAAAGAACATCTTAATTAATGTATTTTTGACATTTTTTATGGCACTCACTTAGGAAGGAGAGGAGGTTAGGCCCCAATTTGGGCTGGAGAATAGGTAAGAAATATGAAGGAATACTTTTTAATTTAATTTGTACAAAACACTGCGGAAAAAATTAGATCTTTTTTACTTAAAGCATTCCAGTATGTAAAATCTCTGCTTTTCAACCAGTAATAGTGCTGCTGCATTCTACTACAGGAGATATTTTTGCATGGTTCTCTTTTTAGACTCTTGAATTTAAAATTATTCAGATGTAAGGTAATAATTTGAGTTTAAACATAGTTCCTCTATAAGTATTATAAGCAACAAAACCATTGCAGGTTCAGAACATTACTGTCTTGCTCAAATTCATGAATAGAAGTGTTAATTAAGTAAAGGTTTTTAAAGTTCGTAATGGTGATGGTGTATTAAAAGATACTCAATACTTTTCTCTTGAAGACTCCAATCATCAAAATCTTCTACCTGATGGGGGAAAAAATCTCTTTACTTATTGCACCATCAGGAGACAATACAACTTGAACTTCATAACTATTTTTTTTTCCCAGAGATTAGGTTTATTTTATCATCATACTCAACTCTTTTCAGTATAAAATTTACAGACTACATTACTGTTGAAACACCACACAGTCCTTTTGCCAAATCCTGAAATCTCAGTGGTGGGTCTCAATAACCACATTTTCTGGATATTAGATTTATAGCATAAGCACAGCAATCTGTATTGCTTCATTAGTGTCATGATTATGACATATCAACTCAGATAAAAAATGAAAGGAGTTAATTTAAGCATAAAGATAATAAAATGCATAACACAGAATGCTATCCCATAGCTCTGTAAGATTAATTATTTTCATTTTTTCTATTAATTTTTCTGAAGGGAAATTGTTCCTGTCACCACTTACCAAAACAACATAAAGTTTAGCACATGAGGTTAACTTCTCCTCATAGTTTAAATATACAAGCTTTAATAACAACAGAAGATATTATCTGAATACTGACTAGCTAAAAACATCTGTAGCTATTGTAGCTAATATACCATCATTTTCAAATACACGATAATTTGCTGAGGTACATACACCTAAAACATCAACACCATTAAAGCAAATACTCTAAATAGCAGGGATATCACTTGCTGTATGGCTGTCAAATTTTTTTTTTTCATTAAGCGTAATAATTGAGATATTGAACCCTTTCCTAATTTGATGTCCATCTTCTTATGATGTTCATTGGTGACAAGCATATCATGGTGCTAATAACATAGCATGATGTTAGCAAGGTTGTGGGTTTGATCCCTGTATGGACCATTCACTTAAGAGCTGGACTCTATAATCCTTGCGGGTCACTTCCAGCTCAGAATATTCTGTGATCCTGTGATTGAGGAATTTCAATTTCTCTTTATTATTAATATTAGTATTAGTATTATTGATTTTTTTCCCTAGATCTTCCTCTGAATGCTGAGTAAATTACTCAGGCATATTTAATGAAGAGTTTAAGGACTTTAGAAGTTTTATTTTAGACTCCTGATGAGAAAAGATCAGGAATCTTCATCATTCAGACTTTGGTTTTATACTGCAATTTATTCTACTTCTAACCTGAAGCATAAAATATAATATTTTCTAGCTAAATATTATAATGCCAATGTTTTCTGGGCAGTCAGCTATATGGGTTCTCAAAATTTCCTGTGTTCAGCAGTAACCTTGCGCTGTTACTGTATATATTCACAAATTCTGTGTATGTGTGCCATGCATGCACAAACTTTGAAGTTAACATGACTTGTACAGAATGAACAAAAATAAGCCTCCATGGCTTTCTAGTGTGAAGAACTGAGAATAATCAGAGTTCATTGAAAAGATAATTATTAGAAAGTGCTGATATGATTGCAAAGCATGAGTGCAGCTGTTTGTGCCTATAAGGAAACAGCCATCTGTATGCACAAGGGCTTCACTGCAGAATGACAGCTTCTTTCTGAAACCAACACAGCTGAGCTGAAAGGAAACAGGGCAAAAAAATTCACTTTTCAATTAAGCTAGTAATTTATTTGTGCTGTAATACTTTAGATTATATTTTTCCTATCCTTTTGCAGAATTAATTTGAAGTTCTGTTCATTTTTTGAAGATGAAGAGAACTAGGCCTGGGGGCTTGCTAGTCTACTCAAATTTCATGACTCCATCTGTTTAGAGCCTAATGCTTAAACAGTGTTTCAGTGTACAGAATTAATTTTAATAGATATAATTCTATTTAGAATGTATGGGAATATGTTCTAACATAATTTCCTGAAAAAATCACTTGGTGGCTTTGGAAGACAGGCCAGCTTTTCAGACTTCAAACTTTTCAGGCTACAAACAGCTAAGAAAATGTTCAGAAATTAGTAATTCATAACGTTTGCAGGGGTAAGATATTTATTGTGAATAAAAACATATCTATCCCAATGTGAAACATATCTGAAATTCTGTTGAAATCTTCCTGTCAGAGGACTGTATAAACTGTGATTATTGATAACTTAAAGTCAACTAGCAGTATTACCAGAAGAAACAGAGGAATAACTCAAGTGTTTTCTGCCCCTCCTCTATGAGGAACAATCTGACTCCTTTCACTATCCATCAGCATAACAACTGGAATTTATATTCACAGCTGGGTGGATCAGTAATTTCAAATTATAAAGTCTTGTTTTGAAAGGTCTGTAGGGCCTCCTATACCAGCATGTCTGAGTGAAAACCTTCTTTTTTCTTTGGGAAGGTGAGGGAAATTCATCCCCACACAAACCATTCATTTAATCACAGAAGAAAATTTCATACCTTTGGTTTTATTTATTCAATGTTTTATGCTTCTTAATGAAATTTTAGCAGATGATAATCTTCCTTACACCAATCCTCACAGAACTGCAAAAGCCATAATAAATCCTATTTGCAAAGTTACTTCAGTTCCTACTTAGATATTGTAAAGCCTTTGATAGTGAACTCAATCCCATTGATTAATTTTTTAAGTAGCAAGAGGAGGCACTTCATCCTGTTCTTCTCCTATAGTCAAAACTATATGAAGTCCTCAATTCTTTCAGGAGTCATCAAAGAATGAGGAATCTTTCTCTGATGATATGGTGGTAGAATCAGGTCTTAGAATACAATATATTGCTCTGCTTTATGAAACCTACTTTGTGATGATTGGCTGTAAATAAAATTCATAGCTCAAAAGAAATATAAATTGTGGGGAGAAAAATATCTAGACAAAATAATAAACAGGAGACACCAAACCTCTTACACCTATTATTATTATTATCATTATCATCATTATTATTATTATTATTATTTATTACTATTAAAATGTGAATGGAATAAAAATATAATCACACTTTTTATTTTACTGTATATAAAAAGAAGTCTTTCAATATTCAAGTTTGTCTTTTATGACGTTAATCACATACTTTCTACTTGAAAAGACAAAGTTTTAAGGATTCATTAATTTTTCTAGCTTAACAACTCCTCTGTAAATTAGCAGCTAGCAATGACATGACAAAGCCTAGGTCTTAAAAGAAAACTACAAGTCTTTCCAGACTCTCTCCAAAGTCCTCATTTACTCATTGAAAGGGGCTGATTCAAGCATAGTTCAGTTCATTATACACCCATGCTCATATTTTTAAGCAGATGTTAGCAGGGCTTTGCACGACATGCAATGTTCCCAATGCCAAAGAACAGTGGGCAATCTGTTCTTCATCTTTTGAAGATGACTAGCTGATTATTCATCTCATTCCCTAACTATTAAGGATGAACAAAGTAGTTTGGATTACTGAAAAATGAATCAACCTGAAATTTTCACAAAACTGGAGAGAAAGTTCAGAAACTTTTGAAATCAAAGTAATAATAGAAAGTATTACCTACAGAAAGCAAATATACCAGAACACTATACATGTTTTGACAGAATGTCTGTTCTCCAAAATGTACAGTCCTGCCAGTGTTGTCATATTCTGCTTTTTAACTATTTTGCAAATTTTTGAAGAGTTGTTAGAAGTCTTTGCCTTTTGAGATTCAACCATTACTATTGCTTATTGCATCCATGTATGACCTCAGCATTACCCAGTGAGCCCCTGTTTCTATAACTGCAGCATCTTAGGTTATCTGTTATATCTCATTATAGTATATTGAATATGATACTAACTGAAGTGACTTAGGGGACATAATAAAACTTATTAATTATTTTACCTTATTCAAGACCTCTAGAAATTAGATGATTTTTTCAGAAGTAATTTAAGTCTACCCTTAGTCAATGGAAAGTGAATTAGAGCCTCCTCAAAGCAAGATTCCTCCTAATATATGGGTCGAACTAGGCACACTGAATTCCTTATGGGAACTAAACTTCTATTTTTGAAGACAAATTTGACAGAGAGCCTGATAAACTTTTTCAGACTGGATATCTAATGGATAAAAATCAAAGAAGGCTCCTACTCCAAACACAGTGCTGTAAAAGGGTGTATCTTCCACAGTTTCCTAACAAAAATACTCCCATGAAGAGTATGAAAGGGAATGCTGAATGCTTCACATAGCAAATAATTTTTAACTCTGGAAAAATTAAATGTTGACATCTCTCAGAACATGTTTTAAAAGTATTTATTCTTTTTTGTGCCTTTAAAACTAAATTTTGAAATGTAATTTCATTTGAGCAAATTTTCCATTAAAAGTTAGCTAATTACTAAAATTCATGGTACAATATACTACAACAGTTACATATCATAAAATTAGTTCCTTTCATATTTATTGAAGAAAAATAAAATCTTTATGAAGAATCACATGACATAAAGCAAAATCCTGATTTTGGTCTCATTAAAGCAATGAAATTCTTGCCTTTAGCGTCAGTTAGAAGGGAAATGTACCCTAGAAGAAAATGCCTCAGGTCCTCTTTGGAAACCTGGGCTGAGCTGCTGATATAAAAAGTATTTTGGTCATAGAGGCACTGAAATTGTCAGTATTGGTGCAGCTATTTTGTGCATACCTTGAGTAGAGGTCAGATTAGCTCCTGAGTTACTCAGCTTGTTCTGTTTGTTTTTGCTACAGCTGCTTCCAATGTGGATTCAAACCTGCTTACTTTATATGCTTAGGAATTGGAAATTTAATCATGTCAGTATAATTATACTTCATGGTGTCACAGGAAGCCCTGCCAGGTAACTTTGTGCGACATGGCCACTCCAAAATATTCCATTTGCTGACTTAATATACGCATTCTGAAAACTCGCTTCAAAAAATGTTTTTAATGTATATATTATTGCCTAATACATATTTATTTTTGTCTCTAGGATATAAATAACTACTGGAGCATCCTTGCTGAAGAAACACGGAATGTTGATATATTCTCTTAACTTACTATCAAAATGTATGCTTCAAAAGCAGATATTTTTATTATCTTGAATAACAGACCTTCATCACATACTTCTAGCTGCGATTAAAAAGGGTTTTTTTCATTTTTTATTGCTCAAATTCTACTTTACCTTGCTATTCATTTTTGTTATTGATAGTCTATTGAATATTTGATCCATCACACTTTTTTTTTTAGTTACTGCAACATTTCTAGTTTAGCAAGCATTTTCTTTCCATATGACTTCATATATTCTGTAACAATTAAGTGGATATAGTGCAAATCCTTCTTTCACTTCATTTTTCCAGTTTTCTCATTTATATCACCCTTTCTAATCCTGTTTTTCTTAGTGGCTCATACTGTTGTATTTCAAATGAAAATCCTTTTATTTTTTTTTAAAACAAGATTTTCTCAACTATTGTTTTTTTTCTGCTATTATTACAAAAATATTTTGAAGAATTCAGTCAGTCACCTCTATTACTTTTCAATATCTTCCAACTATTTTTACAATAATTATTTCTAAATTTGGATAAGACACAACTTTCTATGCTGTATCTTACATGATTACATGGACTAATCATGGACAGCATCTAAAGGTCATTTGCCTATTTCTTTTATATACATTTAATTTGTCCCAAAGTTACCTCTTATACTGATGAAAGTAGACTTGATTTTGTTGTTTTGTATTCATTGTATCTGTACCATACAATATTAATACTGATTACAAAAAAAAGAAGAAAAAAGATAGATATGAAATAGGATGCTTGTTCATCTCTCTTGATTTATATTCTGAGAACGCAAATCAGTACTAATAAAATTATTTTAGGAGAGGCATCATTATTGCAGCTGTGGTAGAAAGGGTCTAAGGACAGCATGAATTCAAAGTCCACAGATGAACGAAGGCAGAAGTCCAGAAGTTTATCTGCAGTACAAAGAAGTCCCAAAGCCAAAAACCAGAGATGGTAGAAAGGACTGCTTCCATCCTCTGCAAGCCACCTAAAGCTGGGATTTCACTGAAATTATTGTGGTATTGGAGATTTTTCATGTTTTACAATCATGTGAATGTTTTTATTTAAAAGAAAAAAACCCAAAAAAGTGTGTCTTTACCCTGCATCACAAATATA
>VWYI01011275.1:6633-29193 GCA_013399455.1 Anthoscopus minutus | reverse complement strand
GAAGGAAGGAAGGAAGGAAGGAAGGAAGGAAGGAAGGAAGGAAGGAAGGAAGGAAGGAAATAAAGGTATTTGATAGCACTGTGCAGGTTCTTTCCTATACATTGGACTTGTACATAGTGCACTTGGCCGTTCTGAAGAATTTATGGTTTAATATTTTCAATTTCTGTCATGCATTTCTTGAGACAACCGAAATGCTTCCTTTTCCTGATTATATTTATTTTTGCATAATGGTGATGAAATTACTTTTCATCCCTGCTGCAAGAATGGCTGTTTTGTGATTGTTCAAACCTGTGCATCTTTGAATATAACCATAGCTGAGAAATCTTCTTTGGTGAAAGTCAAAGCAGTGATACTGTTTTTCCCTTAGTATTTAGGCTAGTGTGCATATGTTTATCTCAATGAAATAAGTCAGAAACAGTCGTCAAATTATTAATCTGAACAGGTTTATTATACTTTTAAAATTATTGACATTTCAGACTAGGAGGTAAATCATGATTAGCTGTCCAAACCATTACAGAAGAATTTGTCAAAACTTTTAATGTCTCTTTTTTAACCAAAACCAAAGAACATTTTCCTTGACATAATTACTCATTTCTTGCTTTTCTTCTGAGGAATTGAAGTTTTGTAAAGCTGCATGGCTATATTTTCATTATTTGGGCAGCAAATATATTGATGGAAGAAATTTTAATATTGTTGGTCATATTTGCACTGAGTTTTTAGGGATTTGATAAGGCGTTTCTTGACACTGGAAACAATAAATAGAGTAAATGGGGAGGAATATGAAAAAGAGAGGAAAAATATATGAAAACAAAGTGTCAAATAAGGACTTCATAAGTTAGAGAAAATTCTGTAAAATTAAGGAAGAGAAAAATACATTACAAGGAAGATGACTGGTAATAAAAAAATAAATTACCAGGCAAAAAACTGTAATCAGATTAATACATATCCATAGGTAGTTTTCACTGACAAAAATATAAATGTAAAAATTGTAAACAGAAATGGAAGTAATTTTACTGTGGCTAAAACTTCTGATGTGGTTAGGACACTTACGGATTCTTACATTAGAGCAGAAGTTTTACAGTGATAGTACTATGATATTACATTAGTAATATATTAGATAGTACTATGATGGTACATTTTAAGAAACTACATCTGTTAGTTAGTTTTCAAGACTTCTGTATAAGGATTTACTTCAAGAAAAAATGAAACTTCCGGAGATTTATAAACCCAGAAACGTTTTAACCACCTTTTTCTTGGAAATCAAAGGAATCAAAATTTCTTTGCATGTGAAAATTTCTGTGCACTGTGAACATGAAATAACAGATTTAAGTAGCACAATATGTTTTATGGCCACAAATCTGATAGACACAATTACAAAAGATCCAAAGTGAAAAAAGAATTTGGAAGTTTATTGTCTTCGGCAAAATTCCCAGTACCGAGAAACTGAAGAATAGTGCTTTATACTTGAAATAGTGTCCCCGTAAAGAGGCTTAAATATTTTAGGGAAGTTAGAAATCATTTAAAGGGAAGACAAAATCTTGATTTGAAAAACTCGTATTTGACTCATCTGGTATTATTCCTAAAAGACAGTCTTTGGAAATCAAAGATAATAGATTCTTAGAATTAGAAATAACAGCCGGAAAAATTACAAAATCATGCACATTCAAAAATCAGCAGCAATTTCATTAAGAGCTTGTTTGGTTACCCTACCAGTATCTGCATAAATATCATATTTTGTTATTTTAGAATCACCATATTTAAATTCTCTTACAGGCTGTCCCACAAGGTTTATTTTCAAATGTTAATATCTGTGTCCTCTGTTCTAGGTTCATTTCAAGACAATATCTTTTGTCTTTCTCTCATTATACTTTCCTTATCCAAGTTTCTTCTTAGTCCACTTCTGAAAGAATTATGCCTCATGAATTTTCTTTCAGAAGACTAGAGAAATTGAACTAAGATGAAGGTATTTCTTGTAATGGCATAAAAATGTATAGCACACCTCATAAATGTACTGTTATTCAGATATACATTCATTTGTATTTTTCAATAAAAGCCTTCTCTTTTTTATCCTGTTTTGTTTTATCCTATGGATTCAATGACACATCACCTTCTGAACATTTTCTGTATATAAGGGCAGCTATTTGATCTCATTACACCACTGAGTGTTTGGGTGGGGCATTATTGGTTTCCACTGCTGCATTTTATCAAACCATCAGTGCAACCTCGGGCATGATGACAATCATTCACATGGAGACAACCCCTGTAGGGCACAGACAACACTGTCACTAACCAGTGATGATGCTGCATTTCATCTCAGCCAGGTTTCTTGTTACCCTTAGGACAATGCAGCTGCTTAATTGCTATTATGCATGTCACTTTTTCTATGCCATGTTGCTGAATATTTTTTGACTAGTGTTGTGGATAACACCTCTATAAAGAACATACTAGAATTACACTGTGTCTTCTCTTGGGTTTTGATGCTAACTGGAATGCTTGATGATCAGGAGTAGACTGCCACATATATTAACATGAGAAACTTGCGCAAACTTGTCGAATCACTTTTTCTTACCATTTCAAGTCAGTATCTGAACACCCAGAGGTTATTTTATTAGCTTATGTAGAAGTTTCTTTTCTCAAGGAAACCAATCTTCCAGATGCTCAGAGTAAGTGGATTTAAAAATGAAAGTTATGCATATAGACATCAGGGTTTAATGTAGTTCTGAATCAAATCAGATTGGTACTTCTGAGTACCTGTGGAGGCTTTAAAACAAAGCTTTAAAATGTATTAGATAATGAATTTCAATGGAAAGAAGTATAGATTTATTTCATATTGTATTCAAAAGTCTGTCACCTTTATTGTCGGAAACAATAATCTTAAGTCATCCTGATACCTTCAGATTTCAAGACTGGATCTCATTGTGTCGTAAATTACTTACAAATACTAACTCAAGCAGGAAGAGTGCTAGTAAGAATTATATACTGACACTTCCTACCTGTAATCAACAGGTAAGCCATCAAAGGGTCTGTGAAAGCCAGTAAAGAAGTAAATACGACTTCTAAGGCTGTGCACTTAAGACATAAAATAATAGAACCATGTATCATGTGGTGGGCAGCAAATGTCTAGGTCATTAATTAAAAACAATGGAGATGTAGAAGTCTAGTTGCAGGTATGTCAAGCTTTGTAGATATGAGGTAATTTCAAGCAATAGTATTGAAAAGCTATTACCCACAGAATTATACTTTATATTATTTAAATGTTTTCATATGTTCTCTCCACAAATTTGGGATGCTAATATCCATTCAATAAATTATTTCCTGTTGTGACATATTTCAATTCCCAAGTCAGTTCCAAAATATTTGGCAAAAGTTTTATTAAGGGTGTGATTTTCGGACCTTTTTAAAGAGACTGTTTCAAAGTCAATAGTCAAAATGTCTTCCTACAATTACGAAGAACTAAATGAGGAAAAAAACTCTGTAAGGGAAGACCTAGGGAGAAATTCCCCATGTCATCACAGGCATTGGTGTTAGTTTTTTTCAGTGTATATTCTTCATTTTACCTACTTTCATATTTAGTATATTTGTATAAATACTTGTGTCAATGTACTGTTTTGACTTGACCAGGTTACTAAAGCATGGTTATCTGCTGATACAATAAGGTACCTCTTTTTTCCAATCATTGCTGTGAAGTTCTAAAATCCACGATGTAGCATATATTTACTTCTGAAATAAAAGGTAAAATGAAGACTGATTTCTTAGATCCAGGATCACTTCTCAGCAAGGAATATGGGTTAATGTGACTATGGTACATTAGCAAATAGAGCAGCATAGAAAAAGCAGATCTGTGTATAAACAATTGTTAGAGGACTCAGTGTTTGCATTGCGCATGTTTGGTAAGAATGGGAGAAAGGGGTAGACTTTACACCCAGGACTAAATGTTCATAGGTGATTGAAGAACATTAAGTGGGGTTCTAGGGTGCATTTTTCAATTTATTTTCATCTGGAATTAATCCAGTTTGTGTAATCTGCAACTAATCTGTGATATAAATCAAGGCATGAGAAGTGGGAATGTTTAGGAGTTTTACTTGAAAAGTACATTCCACGTGCAAGTTTGCAGCACTAATATACAGCACATATACTGTTTCAGCTTTAGAGTTTGACTAAATCCACCGAATAAAATGCAACTAGGAAGGGAAGGGGACAAGGGGAAGCATTAAAAGACATATCTACCATGAGCATATGAGGTATCCCAATTAATTTCTGTGCAAGAAATGCACGGAAACATGAGGAGCTAGATATCTGGTGCAGAACTGTGAATAGTGTCTGTCTTCACAAAGTGTCTATCTTCATTTTTTCTAAATAGATAATAAAAGCCATAGATGGCCAAGTCTAGAAAAACTTTGCCATAGCATCTGTAAGTTATACCCCAGTTCCAAACATTCATCCCATGAGAGCAAAAATGTTTCAAAAATTTTGCATAAATTGTTACCTTCACATCATGAAGACAAGTAAAAGGTTTTCAGACAAAATGGTTAATTATTGCTGAATCTTATTGTTTGTGGTTACTGTTTATGCAATACCTTTTACTTTGCTCACTGCAATACTGCATTTCTTGCAATACTTTATTATATCAAGACAATCTTATATAGTCGGGTTTTTTGCCATGGAAAATTATTAACTTTGTTCTTAGTGAGAATCTGGGCTCTACTGGAGGTTCTCTTGACTATTGCATGAATAGTTACTTTTCACTTTCATTGTGCTTTAGTATGTTGAACTACTCCATGTAATTTATTCAATCAGCTTCAAAAATCCAACCAGATTTTGTATCATTATATTTATTATAATGATAGAATACAGCAAGAAAATAAACTAGCAAACCAAAAAACCGATATATCCACATTCCTTGAATCTCCTATAATACTAAATTGAAGAATCAGGTTTCATGCCACTTTTTACCACTTTTGCTTTATTGTACTTGGTATCTCATTGGTATCAAGTGGCTGTTTTGTGCTACTTTCTGGTATCTGTGATGTACACTTTTGAATGTGACTATCCTTATGATATACGCTAAAGTTCCCAAGTTAATCGATATCTGATTTGTTAGTGGGCAAGTAAAACTTATCGCCTTTTTCAAGTAAATGTACAAAAAGATCTAAAATCAATTGTCATTCTAAATATTTCTGTCCAGAAAAATTGTCCTAATGAATTAAAGTTTAAATTATCAGTCATGCAAGTTTTATTTTGATATATTTGATTTTTTTTCTGGACTGCAATGATTAATTCAGCTCTAGTTATATTCTGCCTAGTAAAGATATATTCATAAAACCACCTGAATTTCAACTGTTGGCATGGTAATTTATTTTCATTTTAACTCCAAATGATAACTCATTAAGGATCCCATATTCTAGGGGAAATGCCCATCATTTGTTTTCTTAATGATTCTTTAATGCTATTATTCTGTATGAGTACATGCATTAATTTACATGTAAAATGACCAGTATGATTAAACTAGATTTGCTGTCACAACCTCTAGAACTAAATTTAGATGAAGACAGAAGGAATGCTGACTTCAAATTGTAAAAATATTAAAATCTTGAGTGACATTAGCTTGAACTGAACTGTTTTTACTAAAGATCTGGAGGATGACGGCGACTTAATCTATTACTTGAAAACTTTATATGGTAATATAATAGATTATATATAAATTACTGCAAAATATATTATTCAATTATTAATTTCAATTATTGTTTTACTGAGGTGTGTTGATTATTTTTTAATTTTTTTTTAAGAAAATCTTTTTTTAGCAATTTCTGAGAACAGTTGATTGTATTTTTAAGGTCATTTTGTGACTTGGAATTCAAGCTGCTAACAAAAAATTTAACTCATTTCATCTTAAGATATTTTAGATGTAAAAGTCAGGGTAGTTTTTTCATAAGTGACAATCCTTCACAAGCATTGGTGTATCAAAGTGCTAATGAAAAAAATTACTTAAACATTTATTAAAAAAATCTAGATATGGTTCTTGTGGCATGTTAAAAGAACAAGGATCTAGATTTAAGCATTTCACCATTACTCCACTCCTTTGACACTTCCTCACTTCTATACAGGGAGGTTATAAAATCCTTATAACTGATTTGTTTCATTTGATGCCCAGTTTGACAATTTCCATGTTGAGCTTTAACTTAGAAGCCAGTCATGAAACAACTAGGGGTTTTATTAACTACTGTTTTATAAGAGAATTTAGCCTTATTTTGCTTTTATGTTACTCAAAGGTGAAAGATGCACCATTTTTTCCTAAGGTCTGTCTAATACACCATCTTACTTAAAAGTGAAGGCGTAGTGGTTGTCATGAGATTTTATAATAGGAAACTATATGTTATTATTAAATTAAGATTACTTCTGTGGGCAGTTCCCAAAACAATTTACTTATCACACTTATACCAAAATATAATATTAGTTTACAAGTTTTGTGTGCATCTGTCAATAATGTAATTTTTACAAATGCTGTTCCTGAGTAACCTTCTCTTGAGTGGCTGCCCCCTTCAGACGTGCTACAAGTATTTATTTTAGCACAGGATTAAAGGGCAGGAGAAAATCAACTGTATTCTAACATGATTTAGCCGATTTAGTTGTGTATCTCCATACAAGACTCAAATGTGCAAAGAGCATATTTTAAAATAATGAGCTATGCAGTGATCTTCAAGCTGAAAGCTACTTATTCCTTCCTGTTCTCCAGTAACTCTTTGACCTGATCCTATAATTAATGTCATAGATAAGTGATAGGTAGAAGCCACTAATAATCAGAGATAATACTTCAAACAGGAAACATGGAGTAGAGTCCAGTAGCTGTAAAGTGATTTGAGGGAAATTAAAATAAAGAGCAGCTTTGTAATTGTGAGGGTAAGTTACCACAAGAACTTTATACATACTGAATCCTCTGAAACAGATGAGAAATGTTTCTAAAACTTTATCTTTCTGACTAAATATTGCTGTGTTAGTCTGAAGAATATGCTATGTGAAATCTCTAGCTTTATGGAGGGTTTTTAATTTTTAATTTTTAATTCCCAAGTTTCATTTCCATATCTTAATTTTATGTGGCTATTGAGTTTGTCTAATATTTTATCAACAGGCTGTAAATATTCCAGAAGGGCAAGACTTTATATTCTATATGACTTATCCGGTTTTTTTTTTTGCAAGCAAGAATACTGTGAGCATACTTAATGACAAAATGTATTTGTAAGACAATGCATGCAGGTCTCTTTATATATGTAATCAAAGGACAGCTTTATGGTTTTGCACACTGTAAAGTTCTTTTGTAAAGTCAAAATTGTATGGAAAATCTAATGTTTCACGGTACCATGAAAATTTCCAGGGATGATCGAGTGTGATCCTTAGTTCACTTGAATTAATTTTTTAAATTAAAATGACCAATACTGAATTATAAAATCTAACCTGCAAAGGATCCTTTCTAACTGCTTTTCTTTTGCAACTGTATCATTTGAATTTGGCCTACATGATACAAGAATAATAATGGCAGGATATACTGCAGTGAAGTCTTACCTAAAACCCCTCAACTTTGTGTTTTATTCTATTAAAATGATTTAAACACAGTAAAGTTTGCCTCCTTCAGAGTATGGAACATGGCAAAATTGCTCAGATATTTTCAAAGTTGCAAATCTCTGAACTATCTACTTTTTTTAGTCCTCTTGAAAGACTACTTTTTTGAATTTGTTCTTTTTCCCCTTAATAATAATCATGTATGTGGCACACACAGCCTCTGACATACTCACAGCTATTTTGAAACATTAAATCATTTAGCCATGTTTCTTTTTATACAAGAAGAGGTATAATTTGTGTAAATACAATTTAATAAGCAGATGAATTATAATTTGCACATTTAGAAATACACTAAATTTTGTTTCTGTTTCAATTAAGTAATTGCCTAATTATTCTATAAACAGAATTAGCTAATGTAGAAGGAGAGAAAGAGGCAAACAGGAATTAAATAATTCACTAAATGGCCCAGCAAAGTGAAAGGCACTGCATGGTTTCTTTTTGTATTTCCAGTAATGTGTTCTTCTTAGTGCCCTGATTCAGTAAAGCATTTATGTGTCAGAGCAATTTTCAGAGCCCCATGGGTACTGCCAACTCTGGCCAGACATGTCCAACCCCTGGGCTTTCTTAACCTGCCCACAGCCCAGGACCCATGTCAGAGCCCTCAGTCGGGCAGCCCCTGCCCTGGTGACCCCACAGCAGCAGGGTTGGTCTCCAGCTTCCCACAGCCCTGCCCTTCCACAGGCCCAGATCTGAGCCCAGTCTCTGCCTGTCCAGAGCTGAGCCTGCCCTCATCTGTCCTGGCTGATCTGCTCCTGGCTGGGGCAACAGGACAGTCCCTAGATGCCACATCCTGCCTGGATATGATCAAGGGAGCCCCTGTTGGGCCAGCACCCAGCCCCAGGTCACTGCCAAACCCTGAGCTGCCCTGCAGCATTCTACATGGGTTGGTGGCTATCATCCAACATTCCACAGGCAAAGTCACCTGGCATGTCCCTAATGAAATTTAAGAGAGGTCTCAGATGTAGAGTAAAGCAACTTAGCACGAAGCAATATACAGCATGATGGCAAAGGGTGTCAGGTAAAAGAAAGGCAGACCAGCAAGAGCCATAGTTTGAGTGTCTGGAGTCTTGTAAAAGTCCAAAGAGTACTGCAATCTCTCATAAAATTGAAGAGTTGTATTACAGTGTTGAAATTTAGGAAAGATCTCTCCTGTGAGCATCTATGTGGACCTTCTCTTTCATGGTTTCTGAACTGGCACCAACCTGCCACTCACCAGCTCAGAAGAATGTAGAAAGACCATATTTCTGACTGCATAACATACCCATATGTCTCACCTGAGCATTCAATATGTTTCTTTCCGCTATTAAGCTCTGATTCTGCCAGAACTTTGAGGTAAATGAAGTTGGATCTCTGCCTTTACATGAGTTCCCAAGAAAGACTAAGATGATTTTTAAGTTAAAAAAAAAAAAAAAACCCCATCATAACAATAAAAAACATTTGTTCAAGATTAAAATATGTTTTCACTTTTGTAATTACTTAAAGATCTACATCTTCATAGGCTGCTCCTGTATACCTCTGTAGATTTTTTCTATTTGCTCAAATAAATAGAGAATATTTTCTTACGCTGAATAAATCTGGACTTGCAGAACAGTAATGGTATCTGTGTGTGCTTTTGTTAAAACCAGTGCTAAAAAAAATCTAGTTAATCCAGGAGACTAATTAATTTGGTATAATACGTTTTCTAAATACTCTAAGAGTGTTTTGCTTCTGAAACAGAATTTTGTCCTTTTTTTTTTAACCAAATTTTTGCTAAAAAGCACTGGACAGGTAAACGGTAAATACTGATAATAGAAGTCCTATTGGTTAAGTTTTATATAGCTCAAGCAATCCTAAAAGAAAACTCGGAACTCAAAGATATCCTCAGTTTGGATTCCAGTTCGTCTTTTCAAGCTTAAAAACTGACATAAGTAATCTAGGCAACAAAACTGGAGTTTTATTGAGACATTATTCAGGGAAAATGTGCAGTCCAGGGACAAAATTTACTGCAGAAGTTCTGTTAAACATTTTTGCCTTAGAATAGCATCCAATTATTTCAAGACATATATGAAACATAGAAGTTGTGCACAAATAATATGAATGCCTGCTGTCACAGGCAAATTTCAATCTTGCTTCAAGGTCAGCTGAAGCGCTACTAAGTTGTGGTGGGGAGAGTTTTAATTCTGTGCAATGGTTTTGTATTGGGATTCTGGTTTTTCTCACAATTAACCGTCATATTTTGCTGTAATGTAAGTCTTCTGCATCTGCAAATCACTCATTAACTAAAGCCTGAGAGTTATATTCCCCCGGAAAATAAGATTGAACGTTTCACCGTTTATAAAGCTGTTTAAGCTACGTAAGCTTTTAAAAAAGTGGAATTTTCCCATTCTACTAGAAACACAGATTCAAGCTACTACCAAAAAAAAAATTAGTATACTGGTCTCTCAAGTGTATCATATCTTCCATACTTCTTTCCTTTGAAATATTCCTTCAAAAATACTAGAAACTAATGATAATATTTAACAGCTTATTTTCATTATTTCTGTTGCCTTTGTATGTTTTAATCTGTGTTTTTAATAACATTTCTCAGATGCTTCACTTCCAAGATTTATTCTTGTAACTGACACATGGATATTGCTTTTTAAACCTGTAATTTAAATGGTTTTCACATGTTTTTGATATCATCTTCTTGAATATAAAAATATTAATAGTCGAACATGTAGCCAGTAAAACAAAGAGAAAGGTGGGTGTGAAAAAAAAGAGAATGGATAGACTCCAAGCAGGAAACTCAGCAGTTAAGTATTAAATGAGAAATGGTGCATTGCACTATGTTTATATAGCCCTGTTGAAGTAAATTGGATTATTCACCTCAGTAAAGCAAACATGATTTAATTCTTTTATGTACAAAATGCTTTGGTCTAATTTGGAATGAAAATCTGACATAGATGAAACAACAGGAGTTGAACACTGTTCACTTTTTCCATACCTGTTCTGCTTTCTGTATAGATGAACTGAAAAATACATAATAAGCCTTTAATTATAGGGGAATGGACTATTTGTTAATGAAACATCTCAAAACCTGTCCTATTTTGTAAAAATTAATTTAATTTCTTCATGTTTCTGATTATTAGGTAACAAATATAAGTAGTAAAAATCAATATTTTTTGTTTTTCAAAAATTTTTCTCATAACTACAACTTTCACTAACTTAAGAACTGACTGAACAACACACTTGAATATATTTAATTGCTTTGACAAATTGGGCTTTGGTACAAATAAGTCATCAAAAGAAAATTAAGTCCCCAGATCAAGTACCTGATTGTTTAAAAATTCAGATTAAATGCAAAATAAAAAAGAAAATTAAGTCCCCAGATCAAGTTTGTTTAAAAATTGCTTAAAAATTCGGATTAAATGCAAAATAAAATATAGGAGAATAAGAATTTCTGCCCAATAGGAGGAATGGTTTATTTTTTTTTCAGTTTTGTGTGGCATTGTGCACTTCCAGAAGAAAGTGATACTGGCTGGCATGGTCATTTTACAGTTTTTATCCTGAACCCCTAAGTTTTCCACATCTATTCTCTGTACCTTTTACCCTGTATTACACAGCTACAGATATTCCCAGAAACTGCACCTTCAAAAGGTGCTAGATTCCCACCCCGTATGGGCATTTTCTGGAAGCTCTGAAATACAGGAAAAAGTAGTTTTAAACTTTCTGGTTTTCAGGTCATTAGGAAAAAAAAGGGTTTTGCCCTCCCTTGATAAGAAAATAAGAAGTAATCAAGACAAGACAAGTCAAAGAATTGTTTCAATTACAGTGTTTTCTCTCCCTAGTATTTCTAAACTGAAAAAAAATGTTTTCTGCTTAGTTTCTCTTCAGTGACAGAATGATAGTTCTTGGAATCTCTTGATAGACTTCTTAAACAATTTTGTATTAATTAAAATAAAATATAAATATAGGAAAGTAATGAATACAGGACTTTCCCTTTCAATTCTAGCATTATTTTACAGAAATTTTCCACTGTTCTGTAGTTAGACCTTTGTCAGCCTCAGCTTTCTGTCCTATTTAACTGCCAATAAAATCTATTTGTCTCAGATTAAAGTTTATTTGATATTTTCAGTCCTCCTAAACTTAATTAATCCGTTCAAGGAGCAAAAGGGTGATAACATGCTTCTTCATTCAAATTAAATACCAGTTGTTATTTTAATGTATCACGTTATCAAAACATTACATAACACAACTAGTTAGCATCTGTAAAAGTAAAAAGTCTTTGGTAGATTCATATGTTCTTAAATGTAATATGTGGGATAATTTCTGGTACTCCTTATACTATTCTATACTGTTGATCTTTCTCAAGGAACTTCTATGGGTTGTAATCCTTCCTCTGAAACTTAACTGTAGGTTTTCTTTTTAGCTGTTTGAAAGAAATATATTTAAAATAAATCTAAATCCTCTAAGACCAAATTTCAAGAATACAGTGCAAAATTGATCTGTATGATTTCTCTTACTTCTCTAATTTCGAATAATTGAGTAGATCTCAGTGTTTAAATTTGGTTGCATTAAACTGTAATTCAGCTTTACATAACACGTCACTTTGCATAATTTTGTCTCAACTCTGTTACACCCATTTATACCTATATTTTGCCATGATAATATTAAGGTTTCTATTGGATAATAGAAAGTTATGGCTTCAGGGGTGGTAAAAGAAACAAAATAAAAATAAAGCTTCTTTTTAATCCATATTATTTATTGTAGATTATTACAATAATCCACTGTAGTGGGGTCATACTAATGTCATCTCAGAATCTAATGTGTAGAAAATCATACATAAATGTTATGGACTGCTTCCCAATAAGCAATGATGGAAGGAACAGAAAACATAAAAATCCAAAATTGTCCAATGGAATTACTGGTCAAACTGAAAGTAAGACATCTGGATTTAAACATCAAACAAAACAAAATCACAGGTATGGAAGCAATCTCTTATGATGCCAAAATTCTGCTTTAAATTAAAATTCAGTGATACTTTTTCAGACTATAATTTCACAGCTCTGGAGAATGTAACTCACCTACCATCTTTGGTGCCTAGTCTGTAGAAAGATTGGGTGTCTAGTCTGTAGAAAGATTCTGTAGAAGGATAATCTTTCTACAGAATATATATGTAAATATATATATATACAGAACATATAAATATATATAAAAATGTTGTATCTTACCACGGCATTTATAGTACTTACGTTTGTTTATGATGGATCATACAAAATGAAAAATCATTTTCTCAGAGAAACATTTGTATCATAAACATTTTCCAAACTTTTCACAGCTTTTACAGATAGACTGTTATTAGGGACCATTCCAGTAACGATGGAGAAGCTTTTGGGGATCAAAAAAAAAACGTAGCAAGAGCAAAAAGCTTTTGACCTCCAAATTAAAACAAATATATCTGTGGGAATATGTCTAATGCTTTATGTATTGAACTGAACTTCAAGAGACCTATTTTCAGGAGTTTGTATAAACAATGAATTCTTGCTTTATTAGTTTATACTTTCCTCGTATGAGAATAATTTTGTCTGTTTCATACAGTAAATATATTTCCTTATTCATGTCAGGTGCTCTGGGGCTCTGGGGAACAGGGAAGAAAAATATATAAATAAGCACTTATACGTAATTTGTTAGACTATACAAGCTGTTAATCAGAAATCGGGATTTGAAAAATACTAATTCCTTTATATGCTTAAAGTATTTTGTTGTAAACTGAGACAGAAGAGTAATTGACTAATATAAATTTTAATTTGCGCAACTGCTAGTAGGACTCAACTCACCACTGTAATCCATGGAACAGGTAGATTTGCTCTTTGTGTCATGCTCTGATATTTCCTTGAGCTTTATACATTGCCAGTTGCCTGTCCCTTTTGTCTTTCCTGATATTCTGAAAATTTTGTGTCTACGTCTTAGTGCTCTAGCAATTTCTTCTATGGCTGTTTATTGGCATGCTTTCTGAAGGTAGAGAGTGCCTCAAGCCATGGTTTCATTTGGATGTTGGAATGCTAGTACAGAAAGTTTTATGGGTTTTTTTGGCTTGACATTGCCTGTTATTGCCTGTTAAAACCAGAGAAATACAAAAAGTACTGCAGCAACCAATGTTCAGGAAAAGACACGCAAATTAAATATATGTCAAGAAACCCACTAACGGAAAAAATAATGCTTAAAAGTGATGGAAAAGTCACTATTATAGCTTTCCTCAGTCATAAATCAGGCCAACATATGCTTTGGAGTAAGTTAAACAGTGGAACATATTTTTGATAAGAAAAAAATACAGAAACGGCTTCAGGAAACATTTTTGTTAGGCACTAAAGGGAATGGAATATTCACAGACAACACTGAGGAAATGTTTTTATTTATTACAAATACATAGTTCATGATAAAACCAATGTTTGACTCTTTCATATTCATTTTTATTTATTACAAATACATAATTCATAATAAAACCAATGTTTGACTCTTTTATATTTATGGTGACAACTAAAATATAAATATAGCACCACACACACATTGTTTGGCACAGTGTAATGAATTTACTGTACATACTGTGGAAGTTCATGTCATAGGTGTGGAAAAGCTTGTAGTATTTTGTTGGGTTGTTTGGCTCTAAATCCAGCTGTAGCATATATTTGAAGAAATGCCTTGTTCAGAGAAAGTATAATTTTGTATAGATGTCAACCATCATGAGTCTGATGTTCAAAAATAAATGCAAGAGTTTCCAGAAAACATTTATTTTAACAGTAAATCCTATTTGCTGAAGAATACATAGACAGGTTATATGTTGCAGGATTCTTGTCCAGTGTTTTGCTTTTCAGTGATGTCACATGACCTGAACTGATTAGCTTGTAGGTTGATCCATTCTTGGGAGAAAAAAACCCTGGGTTATTCAATGTCCTGGGAAAATAAGGCTTCAGCCATGAAGGAAAATAAATTCTTCAGTCATGGCTTACTGATATTGACTGATTTCTTAATATAAAGAACATAAAGTTTGTCTTCTTTCTTGGATGATTAGCAGAGTCATAGTATCAGATACAGATGATGTTTGTTTTTCTAAAGAACATGTAGAAAAGTGCAAGAGCCTGCCGTCATCTGAAATATCAGCCTACATTCTCAAAAAAAGTGAGTTATAGTAAATGAAAGAGGAAGTTTGGGACTGTATGAGTAACTGTTGATGGTGGGAGAAGAGGAGTTGGTAGAACTTTTCCTTCTTAAAAAGCTTTATGTGACAGGTAGAAGACACACCTTTGAGTATTTGGAGGTATGGTTTTAGGTATAAATTTTTTCTACTGTTGGAAAAGCACATTAGATCTGTCATTTTTACTAGATTAAAAGCAAATATAAATGAGAACCCTCCTCTCTCCACCTTTTCTTTTTAGCATTTTTCTCTCTCAGTTGCTGATTATCTGACCACATTAGAAAAGTAATCCTGACTCCTAACTTAGTTTTTTATAATATGTATTAAATATTTTCCTTGGTGTTGCAGGAGACAGTACTGTCCAGAACATAACTCTCCCAGTGTGGTAGAAGAAAGCAATCAGTCCTTGATTAAGATTTTATTACAAATCAGCTTAGTTTGTTGGCCTTCTTAAGAAAATAAGTTTTCCCCAGTAGAATGTAATTATTTTGGGTGTTATTTTGGACTATGCTGGCTTTTGGAAGATCTTTTTATGTCACTGAAATTAAAAGTATGACACAGTATTTTATCTTTCTTATATCAATATAGACAAGTGCTTTTCCCAAATGATTTAACAAAAGGGTAGTACAGATGTAAACAAAGACTCTTTGAATTATTCCACAGAGGAAGATTTTGATATGCACATAATATATTTTCACTGTTAATCAGATTGAAAAGAACATATATCTTGTAAGACTACATACTTTCCTATGTCTATTTGTTTCTATTTCTGTCATAGTATAGGAAGAATCACAGGAAGAAAAAGAGAAAAAAACTACC
Organism: Anthoscopus minutus; assembly: GCA_013399455.1. Taxonomy (NCBI): domain Eukaryota; kingdom Metazoa; phylum Chordata; class Aves; order Passeriformes; family Paridae; genus Anthoscopus; species Anthoscopus minutus. The sequence goes on along the minus strand of VWYI01011275.1, from coordinate 13,610 downwards.
TTTTTTCAAGCTTATACCAATCAAGAAACATTCTTGGCAAAAACTCTACCTTTGTACAAGATGCATAGCAATATTTAACAGGAATAATATGTTAATGATGAATTTCAGGTATTGTTTTGGGGAAAAATGCATCAAGAGACAGTCATGGTAATTTCTTTTCTCCCTAGCTGTGTGAAAATCTTTTGGACCACATATTGCAAAAAAAGGTCTAAAATGGATCGAATATTAATCAACAAATATAAAAGATGCCTAAATTTGGCTGCTGTTTCACAGATAAATTGATTTTGTAAACAGATCCCTTTTTCTTTGCTCATTACTGAAGAATAAAAGGTCACTTTACAGTTTAACCTTTCCATTCTTAAGATATGCTAAACATTTTTAGAATTGAGACTGATATCTTGCATATTGTTTTGCCGAAGTGTTATGTGGGCACATGAGAATACACCAGTTTGTGTGCAATTGTGTTGGATCATTTGATAAACTTCTCAAATAGGATGGATAGTCTACTAGAAGAAGTACAGAAATTATAGAAGTCTACCTGGACTTCAGCAAGTCTTTTGATATTTTCTCTCATAAGATCCTCAGAGGTAACCTCAGGAGATATGTGTTAGATGAATGAACAGTGAGGTGGATAAAGAATTGGCTCAATGGCAGAACTTAGACGGTCATGATCAATGGAGAAGAATCCAGTAAGAGGCCTGAAGTCAGTGGTGTTTCCCAGGGGTCAATGCATACTGGACCCATTCTTATTCAACTTGCTTATGAACAACCTGACCAAAGGAATAGAATGTACTCTGAGCTGACAATAACAAAACTGAGGAGGATGGCTGATATATCTGGAGCCTGTGCTGACATTCATTAGGACCTTGATAGGCTGGAGAATTGGGCAGAGAGAAACCTAATAAGGTCCTGCACCTGGGGAGGAATAACCCCAAGAACAAATGTATATTGGGGCTGGACTACTGGAAAGCAGCTCTGTAGAGAAGGACCTCGGAGTCTTGGTGGATGAGCATGATCCAGTAGGGCCCTTGTGGCCAGGAGGGCCAACAGTATCCTGGGGTGCATCAGGAAGAGTGCGGCCAACAGGTCAAGGGAGGTGATCCTGACCGCTTAGGTGTCCCGTCTGGAATACTGTGTTCAGTTCTGGTCTCCACATTTCAAGAAACACATGGAGCTACTGGAGAGGATCCAGTGGAGACCACAAAGATGGTTTGGGGTCTGAAGTCTCTCTCATATGAGGAGAGACTGTGGGAGCTGGGCCTGTTTAGTCCCGAGAAGAGAAAACTGAGAGGGGATCCCTTCAATACATATAAATATCTCAATGGCAGCTGTCAGGAGGGTAGTGCCAGGCTCTTTTCAATGGTGTCAAGTGACAGAATGGGGAGCAATGGCCGTAAACTAAAACACAAGAAATCAGCATGAGAAATACCTTCTTTACATTAAGGATGGAAGAGCACTGGAACAGGTTGGCAAGGGAGGTCATGGATTCTCCCTGTCTGGAGGCATTTAAAACCAAACATGGTCCTGTGTAACTCAATCTAAGTGACTCTAAGTCTTGGCAGGGGAGTTGGACTAGGTGACCTCCAAGGTCTTTTCCAACACTTAGAGTTCTGTGATTCTGTGAAGTATGGTTAAATAAGCATATTTAGAAGAATGAATTTTCAGACTTCTTTTCAGCTTCTTTGTGGTTACTAAGTGCAGTTTTGTGGAAGGAGGGATGTGCAAGTATAAAATAATTGCTGCATTTCTTCAAAACACAGCCTATTACTTTGTTAGCAACAAAAAAAAGAAAGGAGGTTTTCAGATTATTCACCTCCAGACTGTTAAGAACTATTGTTTGTGACGCATAAATGTCTTCTACATCTTTTTCTCATTGTATCTGCATTATGTGAGAGAAGTGAATTCCTTGATTATTATTGAATTTCCCTGATAGGAACCTTCAGTCTGTCCTGGTAGATAAATTGGTTTACTGCATTTCAGAAGTTAAGTTCTTCTTCCTTATAATTATTGCTGGTTTACTGTGATGATATGTTTTTTTAATTATAAATTAAGTAATTTTAAAATATTTTTATAGGATTTGTATTAAAAGAAATTAAGTAGTTATGTTTTTAAGAGAATGTTTGATGGTGAATCATTATGTCTTTAAAAGAACTAAAACTATCATTCTGGTTGTCAGGAATTACAGTTCATTGCAAAGGTATTTAGATAAAGCAAAAAAAAAGTAACAATAATTGCAGGAAGATACCATTTCAAACCTCAGGCTTTTCGTATGAACTTAAAAGTGAAGCAGATAGAGTATGTCGTTTCCAAGTGAATTTAGACTTCAAAGAAACACTTGAGTGTGGAGGCCAGTGGGCCAACAGGGAAAGAGACCACAGCACTCCCCTGGAGGGAAAACCCTTAAGGTGATAACCTCCATTGTAAGGGTGAGGAAAAGGCTTCTCCCAGCATGCCATTCTGTTACATGTAGATTCAATGTATCCCATTGGCCCTTCCCCCTCACTCCGCCTCTGTGCCCTCATCTCACTGGCCCTGATGTTCAGCCCCATCCCCAGCTTTTCCTATATAACTCTGTATCCTGTGATTATCTGACACACTCACTCACTTGAGCTCTCTCTTGAGTTCTCTCTCCTCCACTGAGAGAGTGAGAGTCTTCTCATCCCTAGACCCCTTCACAGCAGAAGCTCAATAAAGATTCTTCGTGGAACCACATACGAGGACTCTATCCCTCCTTCTGTGTCACCTGAATGTCAAAGAGCTGAAATCACTCAGCAAGAGCATGAACATGCCTGTGTCCCCAGGACATCCTTTCAAGGACATTTTTCTGGGAAGGTCAAGGCACTGTGACCAACTGCCGACTGCAGCTCTTGAGCTCAATATAATATCATCACATTCCCCCCTCAGTCTGATTTGTTGCTGGAGGCTGTTGTCATTGTAGGGGTTCTCTGACTGTTTGAATGTGTGTGGGGTTTTGGGGTTTTGTGCTGGTTTTTGAAGACCCTTGTGTAGTCTTCAGTGAGTCAGAACAGGAAAAAAAATATATATCTCATATTAAAGCTCTGTGTATTGATTTCATATCAGAAAATGTAAAATTTCTTCTTAGTACCTAATGCAGTGCTGCATTTTGGATTTAGCATGAGAACAATGTTCATAACATACTGATGTCTGAGTTGTTGCTGAGCAGTGTTTACCTTGAGTCAAGGACTTTTCAGTTTGATATGCTCTGCCAGTGAGCAGAGGAGCTGGGAGGGAGCATGGCCAGAACATATGACCCAAACCGGCTAAAGGGATATCCCATACAAGAGAATATCATGCCACCCCATATCACCTGGGCTGTTGGCTTGAGCTGTTGGATGCTGCCGGGAGAGGATGGGCATTATTCAGCATATGGTGAGCAATGGTACTGTGCATTGTTTGTGTGTCTCAGGTGTTGTTTCTATCTCTCATTTTCATTAAAATTGTTATTATTGAAAATATTATCATTAGCACTCACTATTATTATTCTTATATTAACACTGGTGGTGGTGCTGAGGTTTTTTTCCATTTTCAATCTGTTTGTATCTCAAGGCTTACTTTTTTTTGCTTTGATTCTCATCCCCACTGAGGTCAGAGGGAAGATGTAAAAGAGCAGCTATGTAGCATTTATTTGTTGGCCGGGTTAAACTGCATCAACCTAATAGGACCAGGCATGAAAAGTAGGAAGGAGTTCTCGAGCTCAAACCAGAGCTAGGGAAGGAAAATTAAACTTATCAAATGTGTAATCAGTGTTGCACTTCTAGAGATTTTTTAAAAATACATAAGAAATAACTTTAAAAGAAGATAAAGTGCCCAAAATTGCACTTACAGCAACAACAGCTGTTGGTAGGTTTAACTACTTTGGGTGAACTGATGAATCTGTGAGGTGTCAGTGAAGCATCACTGAATTATATACCCATAACAATGGCAAATTAATTTGCCCATTTCCCTGCTCAGATCTAACATAAATTAATGAAATCCTTTAAAGGATTCAGTAAGTAACATGCCTAAGTGAAATGTGTATTTAGTATCACTAAAATGCTCTAGAGTAAGTAATTTACAGTCATTTAAGAAGCAACACATATAATTTTGCAATTTTTTGACTTACTATCACACTTTTAACAAGAGCTCTGCTTTGCAAGTTCTTCTAAATACATAATTTTTGAGTTCTTGATTTTAGATAGAATTTTTCATTTTAATAGAAAATTTGTAGCTTAGTTCTTCCCTTGTATGACACAACTGATCTGCAGGCAGAAGTGCATTTTTTTCTGCAGTGGAACAGTTTAATGCTTAAGTAGTTCTTGAAGCACCTGTAGGGTACTTTATTCTCAAGCTATTTTTAAGATATGAGCAGAAATTTTTCCTTTCTCAGCTTTTTTTGGTAAAATAATTAAAGCCTATGGCTTCTGCCATTTGCATGTTCTGTTACCCCACTTGAGCAAGCCTGAACTCTGAGGGTGATGGGCATTAACTAAAATCAGAACAGTTGTAAAAGCCCTTGATGACATTAAAATACTGTCATTCCCTTGTATACAAAGCAAGATGTTCTAAAATTAGAAATGGTCTCCATCTTTTTTTTTTCTAATACACAAAGACAACCACTTTAAATTTTATAGACAAATATGCGCTGCTGTATACTTAATTTCTATTTTCCATGAATGTGATCCCCTATGTTAAGATTCAATTTTAGGAATTCTTACACTGTTTCTAAACACATTAGGCTGCTCAGGGGATAAATGGTTCATTATTAAGGTAGATAGAGCTCCATTTAAGCTGCCAGCCTCAGCCTAGAACATGCTCAGAGATAGAGACTGGAAAGCAGGAGCTGACCATGAGAGCATGAGGATAGAGATGAGGGAGCTAAGAGGAGTGGGTGAGAAGGAGGGAGAGAGACGGGTGGGAGAGGAGAGATAGGAAATCAATAGAGTGAGGTTCTTGTTACAATATATCTCTTTCTATTATGAATATTCTAGTTTACAGTAACCAACCAACATATAACACAGAATCCGAGGGGTTTTACATACAGCCTATAGGAGTGACTCTATTATCACATTTTAATTCACATTCCTCAGATTCTTCTTTGTCTGGCCAGGCTTTTGCCAATCAGCATCAGTGACTTATATCTCAAAACTGACTTTCATCTCTATTTTGACCTTTGGTTTCTCTGTCAGCAGGAAGGGTATTATTTAATCCAGAGGATTCTCCTTCAGCTGGATAGGCTATTGTTCTTGGGTTACATAGTAACTAACACAGCATCCTAAATCTCAGAATTAGCTTTCATTTCTACTTTGATTTCATATTTTCAGAATTTAGTTTCATATTTTCACAGTCTTTTACTGAGCATTCATATTTATCAGGTTTCTCTATCTTAGCTTCTCCAACAGTCAATAAATATTGCATAGTAAAGTATTGACTTCTACATCTTCTTGCTATTTTTTTTTATTAAGTGACTTGCTATTCAGTGTCAATGGGCTGGGAATGCCACACACTGGCTTGTAGGAAGAGTCTGATGCAAAAAATAGCGTAAGAGCCTGTCTTGTCATTTGCAGTCTAGATGGTCTTTCTTTGGACTTTTTCTATTACTTTCCACTGCTGGAATTACCCAGTGTTCTTCACTGGTTCAATTTTTCATAAGACACTAAGTGTAAGTACTTCCTGGGTTTGGTTTTCTTATTTTTTTTTCCCTTCTATTTTTTTTCTCTTCATAAGACTTTAATGTGCAATCAGACCTGATCCTTGAAAATATATTTCTCTTTAAATTCATATCCCATTCTTAATTCCTTTTAAAATAGGTTTTCTTTTTCTGCAATCTAGGAATGTTTGATTTTGGTTTTTTTTTTCCTATCTAATATATTACATAAAAGTGTATTTTTCCTACTCAAGTTACTCAGCTGAAAGGGCTTTGTGTACTCTATTTGCAATTCTGTATTTGGGATTGTATTCAACTCTTTTGTATGGTGTCCTGATCATGGAATATTGGGACACTTTAGAACTCTAAAGAAACATTTGTAGCACTCAAAAAGAGATGGTTAAATTCTATTTATTGTACTGTCAGGGAATTGAGATGCCAGCATTTTGATATGTAGCAATGGGCATTATACTCTGTTCTGAATAGTGCTCTAAAGCTATCACAATTATTAATTTAATACAGGATAATTTTGTAAGAAAAAGAAGAGGAAAAGTGTACAGGAAAAATGTGGACAAAATCAAAGAAATTATGCTCCTGTACATGTGTAGGGGTCAGTTTTAGCTTGTCCAGGCAATTGTGCAGTGAAAAAAACTCCTATAAACTGCTTAAAATTTCAAAGTCTTAAACAAGATTTAAATGATTTTTAGCTTTTTGGTATGACTCATTGCCTGAGAGTGAGTTTTGTCCTTGCACACACATTGCAAATCTAGCTGTTCATTTTCATCTGTAAAAAGCATTTTGAGATTATATATTCATTGTCTAGTACAGCAAGATACAGATGGGTGCATAGTTGAAAATTCTCATTCCTGAAATGCTAAAAAAGTTTTAAAATAATAGGATCAAATTCTCTGATCACTATGTGAATCACTGTATGATTTTATCTAGATATACAACATCCAGTGTGTCTGGATGGATACACTGCTGTGGGCATCTTTTGTTGATATACCTGGAATTTTATCAGTATGATATTTACTCTTTATGCCATGTTTCTAGGTGAATTCTTTGTAGTGTATGCACCTTTAATGTAATTGCTCCAGTTTGCTTCTCTGGAGCACCATTTCTTTTTAGCTTGTCTATTTGCATCAATTCAGATGTTGAATACCCACAAGCAAGGAACCAGATTTCCTACATGATTATTATTTAGTGTTATATGGATTGGTTCTTTCACAAGTATTGTGCATTTTCTATGTATATTACTGGGAAGATTTCCAGAAATCTAATCAGCTGTGTTTGGGGAGTTAGTTGGAAGATGGATACTTAGATTATCATGGAA
>VWYI01011273.1:0-31194 GCA_013399455.1 Anthoscopus minutus | reverse complement strand
AAATCATTTCTGTAAAAATGTGTCTGAGGATCTTTTAGACTTACTACACTTTTTTTCCCCTGGGTACAACTGTAAAAATGACCAAGATGGGTCATAGGTTACTGTGCTTGCTGTGTTCGATCCAAATATGCAATGCATCTGCCCCTACAATTAGAAAAACACAATTTTTAGAAGCCAAATTTTTTTATTCCCTCTTTACTTTGCACCTCCATGTGGCTGAGTCCCTTACAGACCGGGCTCTAATATTACCAGATTCCCTATTTGTCATTAAAAACACTCACCTAACTGGAATACAGTTGGCCCAGCTGGGGCTGAAAAATTGTAAATACGCATCAAAAGTATTCCACCAGCTGAGCTAGTCTGCTAATACCAATTTGGATTCACCCATTGCTTTCCCACGAAGATGGGGAAAATCCGCACGCTTTAACGCGTTTATTTGGAAACCTGTTGACTATTTTGAGATGCGGGGAGCAAAGACGCCGCCTGAGGGAGCCGTGCCCAGGCAGCACCCAGGTAAATCTCCTCGATTTGCCAGTGTGTGCGCGTACACACAAACACTCAGCGCTGCCTTACGCTGTTCCATAACTGCGTATTTATATGTGTGTGGGTGTATATATAGGTGTGCGTGTNGCGATCTGTGCCGGGGCGCGGGCGGTCGCCGCTGCCGCCCGTGGTTGTACCCCGGGCTCAGGTCGTGAGTGTCGCTCGTAGCCCCCGTGCTGGGGTCAGGTGTGAGTCCGGCTGCATTCTCGCCGCGCTTTGGTGTGTCAGGGCTTTTTGGTGTTCCTTAAGCAGCGCATAGACGCAGGCAGGGCAGAGGACCCGCTCTGCAAAGTTATTTCACCATAGGGCTAAAAACTTACTTAACTTTTTTTTATTACTGTACGCTGTCACCAGCCAAGGTTAGAAAGATTCAGAAGTATGTGGAAATTTGCAGCGTATAACAAAGTTAAATCATTCCGTGGCAGATACTACATTAGTAGTATAGCTAATTAAGGTGTTGAAACATAATGCTTACAGGTTGAAGAATATTCTCTGTGAACATCTCTATCTCTGTTCTTCTATATACACAAACATATCGTACATAAATGCATACGTGTATACATATATAGGTGTACGTATAGGCATTCATGGATGCACAAAAATACATTTGAAAATTTCTTTATGGCTGCCATTGAGGTTTTAAGTCTCACAGAGTTACTTAATTCTATGGAGTTTACACGTTGAAGGACTTTTTCCTCTGTGACAGAAATTTCTGTCTGAGGTGTCAACATGAATTGTGATCTTGGTGCTGCTGTTCAGGCTGGGACTACTTGGATCCCAAAGTTCTGAATTAATCACTAGGACATGCAATAAAATACCTCTCCACTCTCTCCTGCTCTTTTTTTGCTTCCATGTTTATTTGCTGTGTTGGTGATATCTAGTTCCAATTCATAACTATTTTAGTTGATGGATGAGGGCCATTATCTGTCAAGCAGGAGGTACTATTCAAGACAAACTCAAAACTAAAATGAGCAAAAGTTAAGCAGAAATATATATTTTTGCTGGTACTCTAAAGTCTTGCATAGTTAAAAGGATAAGCCTTTATGGATTGGCTTGCTCCAGAGTCCCAGCATTGGTAATCAGGATACAACAACTGCACTTCTTTTTTACTGTAAAATTAACTTGTAATGCAGATGACTAATTATTAAAGGCATGAGTAAGCTGAACTAACAAGCAGTTAAATTGTGTTCCCAGTATTCCATCTGGGGAGTACCTGTTCCTTTTTCCTCATTTTATAATATCAGAAGATTAGATCAACATGGGAGACTAGTACTCACAAAACAATGCATGAATGGTGAAAAGTTCTTGATGTCATTTGCTGGTAATATTTACAGCTGTGAATATTCAGAAATTTGGCTGCTCAATAGTCTCTTAATTTCCATGGGTATAGAGATGATTTTACAAAATTTCTGGAATCGAAGGCTTAGGTATCGATTTTCTGACACAGGATGACTTGGAAGATTTTGTGTCTGAGCTAGATGTCTATATTACCTGTAAGAAAAGTTTTAGAAAGTCAGCAGTGTGCAGTCAGATTGATTATTAACTGATTCTGAGCATGAAGTCCATAGTGAAAGAAGTTGAATTAGGATCTCTGCTTATTCTCCCTCACTTGTATCCCAAACATTAGTTTGTCTTCTCTCTAAAGGGAGGCAGAATGCAATATATTATCTCTCCTTTTTTTGTCCATAATCTTGTTTAAACACAAGTAATTATTTATGTTTTGTGCTCTGACAGGTTCTGTTTCCTTTGAACTCAATGACAGACGATGTTTTCAATGCTTTGTGAAAAGATGAACTGTGTTGTTTGGTCCTAGGTTATCGAGCTTGACTTCGATCAGTTGCCCGAGGGAGATGAAGTTATAAGTATACTGAAACAGGAACACACCCAGCTGCACATATGGATTGCCCTAGCGGTCAGTATTTCATTTAATACAATCTGTGTATTTAAATACTGTATTCACATAGTCAAATCGGAATTTTCATTTCCATACTCTTATGACCAGTGATAACTGAGTTCTAAACAGGAACTTTATGGGGTCATTCATCATTGATTCTAGGCCAGATGTTTCTGATTAATGTGTGCCTATTAGGATTTTAATTTAATCTCTTTTTCCTGAAACAATGCCTTTTGAGGGTTGTGTTCTGTGGGGTTTTTTCCCCTCAATCCATAGCTTTCCTGGTTTCTGCCTTTGATTCATAAAAAAGGAGGCAGCAGTATCTATACTATGGAAAGTATGGTTAAATGCCAAAACATCAAAGAAGTTCAGAGAAAGACCAGTGCATTCTTCACTTATAAATAGCTCAAAAACACATGTTTTAAGGCGTTGAGGCGCTGGCACAGTTTGCCCTTTAAAGTTGTGGATACTCCATCCCTGGAAGTGTTCATGGGCAGGTTGGATAGGCCTTTAAGCAACCTGGCCTGGTGGAAAGTGTCCCTGCCCATGGCAAGGGGGTTGGAACGAGATTATCTTCAAGGTCCCTTCCATCTCAGGCCATTCAATGATTCTAGGACAGAAAAATATATGACATTATCAGAATACCTTTCTCTGTTGATACCTACATTTACTACTGTTTTATCCCTACATCCTGGACAAAGAGTCTGTGGTATCTAAAGCATCAGCTTGATACGTTGTGTGTGCGCTGGGGTGGTCTCTGTTGAAACTGTGTTTTGTAGCTGGAATACTACAAGCAAGGCAAAACAGAAGACTTTGTGAAGCTGCTGGAAGCTGCCCGCATCGATGGCAACCTGGACTACAGAGACCACGAGAAGGATCAGATGACATGTCTGGACACTCTGGCAGCCTACTATGTACAGCAGGCTCGGAAGGAGAAGAACAAAGACAACAAGAAGGAGCTCATCACCCAGGCCACCCTGCTGTACACTATGGCTGACAAAATCATCATGTACGATCAGGTAAAACTGAAATCTGGTCAAAAACTGTTTTTGTAAATTGGTGATTGTAAAGAAAACAAGTATTGATTCACTAAAGGGAAGATAGAAACTGCTCAGGCTTTAAAGTCACATATAAGCAAAACTTGTATCTGAAATGTGCATGGTGCCACCAATAATAATTCTCTTTAGCTTAGCACACCTGAGAGAACTACTTCAGTCAGCTTTGGAGGTTGGGAGGGAAAGATTGGTATTCTCTTGCCTGATAAATAAAAGAGAAATAATTTAATTGTAAAAAGCATTATAAGGCAGTTAATCTTTCACATAGTCCAAACTTCATATTTTACAAAGATAAACATATTGCAAATTCTTTTCCTTGCCTAGAATCACTTGTTGGGAAGAGCCTGCTTTTGCCTGCTTGAAGGTGATAAGATGGACCAAGCTGATGCACAGTTCCACTTTGTGCTCAACCAGTCTCCAAATAATATTCCTGCCCTACTTGGTACGAGTTTATGAATATTTGTAAGAGCCTGGTCTCTTTGGCTGAGGTTTGGAATGAATTACGTGCTTAAGAGAGTATGTGTAGAGAGAATGTGATCAAGACACACATGGCAGAGACTTAATTCAAATTTGGGAAGTGCACATAGGTGGAAGGGCTAGGAAAAACTGGCATCTTCTGAGGCCCATGGGCATATATCCAGTTCAGCTATTTATGCTTTGCTGATGGTGGCAGTGAAGTTGGATACTGTTAAGGGTGAGGTTACCACTAGTGAGGGGTCAACAGACTGTAGCACTTTTGTTTATTAGTCTTAGTAAGTGTCTTTCCTTTGGTCCCATAAATGAAAATGTAAATTTAATGTGTTTTCATGTTTACTTTTTTCATATACTTGACATCATCAAGTCTAATAAAAGTTGTCATCATCTGAATTTTCTGTTCATTTTTATCTGTAACTTTTGAAAATGGGCACTGCACAAGTTAAATAATACTTCAGCTTCTGGTTTATAATCTTGGTGTTATTCCTGATTTGTTCTAACAGGTAAGGCATGCATTTCTTTCAACAAGAAGGATTATAGAGGAGCCCTTGCCTACTACAAGAAAGCACTGCGTACCAATCCAGGCTGCCCAGGTGAGACAGAAAGTATTTGCTGATTGCAAATCAACTCAGGTCTTCCTAATTCAAATTCAGAGGGCATTTTTGTGGTCTATATCTGTCAAACGAACCCCAGCTCTCCTTATAGAGAGATTTAGGCATTCATTGACTTCACCTAGTTCTTAAATGTTAGAGAAGGAAGATGTGTTCAGGAAAATACTGCTCTTTTTTTTGAAGTATTACCCTTTAAAGAGGTATTGGAAAATGAGAATTGAATGTAAGAGAAATTAAAAGTTGTATGGGGAGGGAGGAAACTGTTCAAGACTCTTACAGAATTTCTTTCTCTGAAAGCTCTTGGAATAAGGCTTCAGAAATAAGCATAATGAAACAAGACATAAAAAGCAAAATTCTACTTATAGTGCATGATGGTAATGTTCCTAGTCTTGTATTATTTTCTTGATCCAAAAATCTGGGAAAGTGATTTTTAATGGCTGTAAAAATGATACATGGGCTTTAGATACATTAATTCCAGGTATTTACATCAGGATCATAAATACTTGAAAGTCTCTTGAGAGATGTGTAGGCTTTGCCATAACCTGTCTGAGAAAAGGTTTATTGCAAAGTTCTTATGTGTTCTGTGGTCTGCTTTACCATAAGAATGATTGCTGCAAAACCCTTACTTTACAACAAAGTTCTTTCCTTTGCTCTCCTTTTTCTAACAGACACAGGTTTGAAACTGCTGTTTATAAATTCTCTGTACTCTTAGATCACAAGCAGTGTGAAAGGGCAGTATGATGTGAATTTCCTGTATTAGTCCATCTGTACTTGGTCATGGAAGTTGGAGGATGATAAACAACATGTGAATCAGTTGATCATTTGAGGAGAAATGCCAGCCAGCTTGTTTATTAATCTGTCTTTTCTGAAGACCTGTTAGTTTAGGGTGAACTTAACTTGCCTAAGAAACATCCAGCCCTTCCATCTGGCAATTTTTTAATGCTTTTCTCTATTATTTTTTTTCTCTATTTTTTATCTATTATTTTTTTAATACCTTCCCATAAAAGTAATTTTTTATTTCTTTGGCTTTGGAGTCTGTTGGAGATAGCTCAGTGTTCTGGGGTTTGTGAAGAAATAAAGTCTTACTAATACATTCAAGTTCATTTTGTGGCCAGCCAAGTATGGGCTGCTGCCTTGAAAAACACCAGATTGTTAGATGGCTTTACAGGCTTTAAGGAACTGTGAAAAATTCTGCTTTCACTCCAAGTTATGAAAAAAAAAAAGGCACAAAGTTGAAACTTTGGGATTCTGAATGGTCTCGTGTTGTTCTCTAGCTGAGGTTCGGTTGGGAATGGGCCACTGCTTCGTGAAACTGAATAAACTGGAAAAAGCTCGATTGGCCTTCAGCAGGGCTCTGGAGCTGAATTCCAAGTGTGTCGGGGCCTTGGTTGGACTGGCTGTTCTGGAACTCAATAATAAGGAGGTGGGTCTGACTTAGCAGGAATCCATGCTCGGTTTACTTTCTTTTAGCTAAAAAATCCAAATTTTTTATCCTTTCAAAGATAGTCCAGTTTTAAAATGGGTAATAACTTTTATGGTTGAGTAATTTTAAGTCTGTGCTACTGCTGAATAATATTATAGATAGATGCTTGTGATGTTGTGATGTGAGCAGCACGTTCTGAATAGCTTTTTTTTGTCCTTAAAAATCTTCAATTCTGTTATTTATAGAAGAGTTAGGTACAGAAAAACAGTGCTAGATTAACTGTTTCATATAAGATAATAAAAATCCATGGTGATGGCAGGTGAAGGTAAAAGACATATTCCCAGGAGGTTAGAACAAGTGTTTTAGAAGTTTAGGAGTTAAGAACAAAGTTTCAAACAAATTTTAGAGTTATATTCAGGCCTGCATGCTGCATGGTGAACCAAAGAGTAGGCAAGAAGAAATTTTAACTGAGCTGATAAAAGTACAATGAAGTGGTGATCCACCTTTCTAGGGTATTGTATCACTAGAAAAATACATGCAAATATAGCTTAGTTGGGACAATAACTTCCTGAGCATGGATTAGTATCATAAATAATCATATGGATAAGTATCATAGATATTATCACTGGATGATGAGACCCTTAAATGTTTTTAAAAAAATAAATATTGTTACAAAATTGTATGTGGCTAAAATTTAGTGTGCAGCTTTCTATAACTCCCTAGAAAGATCTTTTGTTAGCACAGAGTGTCTGAAAATTTCCTGGTTTACTGCTTTGTGGGGGAAAAGAAAAACGTGTTAATATTTCCATGAAGAAACTTTTTTAAAAAAAAGTGGGCATAAGAGGTTTTTTCATCAAACTACAGAGAGACCCAAAAACACTCAAAAGTCAAATTTTAATAAATTCCACAGATGAGAAATTGATGATTCTTGGTATATTTGTCTTTCTTTTCCTGAAGATCTTTTGACTGAAGTGAAGGGATGAGCCCACTCACCTGAAGATTCAAAAAGCTATGGTTGAAAAATGAGCCACTCAAAAATGTTTTATGTTCTTTCTAAGAAATACACCATCTGTGCTTTACTTCAAAATTCTCACAACTTCGTAGGAAAAGTTAGTGTAACATTGAAGAGTTGACACAGGGAAGGGAGAACACTCTGAGGAAAAGATTCTCTCTGAGTATCAAACTAATTGGTATCTTTTTTGTGTTTAGGTATTTCTAATGTTTCTTCCTTCTAGAAGATATTATGATGTCAGATCAGGGTTGAGATCACACTGTGATCTCATTGAGGTCTGTCTGATCTGTTTTTCTTAAATGAAAGCACTTAGAGCTTTGAGACCTCTACCAACCTACTGGATTTGGTTGAAGTTGCATATGAGACTCAAGTTATTGGAGAACTTGGACAAATGCACAATGCGCAGTGTGATTATAAACCACATTTACCTTTGGAAATGAAGGCAGGAATGATTCAGTATCTCCTTGCCCAGGTGTATTGTTAAGCTAGGTTTGGAAAGATTGCACCTGTTCAAACTGAATTTCATTTCTTAGCTGCCTTCATGTTACGTTTTAACCTCTTAAAACCTAGTCTGTTCGGGAAGACATCTTTGTCCTCATCATAATTACAAAGTAAAGCACAGCAGTTAGATGATTTCTTGACAGCACTTTTGGTGTTTGTGTTCAGAAGTAAGTACAGATTAAGCTGACGTGCTTGTGATACAGGTTTCATGGTTGTCCTAAATAAAGAGCAACTATTTTATCAGCTGTGGATTTGAACTTGTAGGTAAGTCACATTTTTACCCTTGGGAGGCTTTCTTTAAGGTGTAAAGTTTCTTTAGAAAAGAGTGAGTTGATACAATGGTATTCCTATGTAAACACCTTGTTTACATACTTTTAAAAAACTTCTGCTAATTTTAAAATGAGATCTAAAGTTGTTGTTTAGAATTTGAACATGAAAATATCTTTATTCCACTGTTGAATGAATTGGGTAAAACATCAAAACCTTAAACCAAACAGGCACTGAGGACACTGAACAGTAGAAGGAACAGAAGGAATGCTGTCAGGCTGTGAGTGTGACATGTCAAAGCACATCAAGACTAAATCTTTTGGAATTTTTTTCTTTTTTTTTTTCCTAGGAAGTCCTGCTCTGCTCTTTTCCATCCCTTTTTGGTATCTTCGTTTCCCATTTTCTACCTGTATGCTGCAGGAATAAAAGCTGGTGGCTGAATTTACTTTTTTTTTGTGAGCTCTGTGTGGTGGTGTCAGAAATTCTGAGCAGCCTAGACTGAAAAATAGTTTTGAAGATGGTAATAAGATGCAGATATTGAGATGCTGCTGATACCTGTCAATGTTTCATTTAGGCTGATTCCATCAAGAATGGTGTTCAGCTCCTCTCTAGGGCTTACACAATTGATCCCAGTAATCCAATGGTGTTGAATCACTTGGCTAATCACTTCTTTTTCAAGAAGGTAAGAGATCACTGAAATTTTACAGTTAAATGTTTGATAACCTCTGAACAGCAAGAATTTTCATGTTAGATTCAAACACATTTCATCAGGTGCCCAATATCTGTTAATCTGGATGAGCAAATGTGAGGTTTTTGGCCTGAATTTTGTATAAATGTTTCTCAAGAAAACCAAGAAAAGGTACACTTACTTAAAATCAGCTATGTGTCCTGAAGAGATTTTGGGGTTTTGATTTTTGGGATTGCTTTTTTTGGTTGGTTGGGGTTTTTGTTGTTTTTTTTTTCCTCTCCTCGCTCTTCCATGCTTTGAAAAATGAAATAGAGAAAAGAATAATAGCAGCTAAAACTAAATCTGTTGTTATTTAGTCAGTGCTGTGACTAAAGCTTTGTAATATTTTCCAGCTATCCATGTTTAAATCATGAAATCACTTGGCCATAAATAAAGTGAAGACTTGCAAATTTAATTTTACTTCCTTTTTTTTTTGTCAGGACTATGGTAAGGTACAGCACTTGGCTCTTCATGCTTTCCATAACACAGAAGTGGAAGCAATGCAGGCAGAGAGCTGTTACCAGCTGGCAAGGTCTTTTCATGTGCAGGTAGGCTGTTTTTAAAAGTCCCCTTTGAACTCACATTTATTAAAAGTCTCTGTTATAAAAGTTTGTGCAAAGGTTGCCTTTAAGAACACTGACTGTTCTTCATTTAATTCCTTTAAATTAGGAAGATTATGATCAAGCTTTCCAGTATTATTACCAGGCCACTCAGTTTGCCTCATCTTCTTTCGTACTTCCATTTTTTGGATTGGGTCAAATGTACATTTATCGAGGGGACAAAGAGAATGCTTCACAATGCTTTGAAAAAGTCTTGAAAGCCTATCCTAACAATTATGAGACTATGAAAATCCTTGGATCTCTTTATGCTGCTTCAGAAGACCAGGAGAAACGGGATATTGCAAAGGTGAGTTTTCCTTCTGCCAGCATCATGTGTTTACATGCAAGAGTAGAACTTGGAAATGAGACTTGAAATCAGATTGTTCCTTAAGTAGAATGAAACTCAGGGTTTTGGCTGTGAATATGGAATATTTCATATGGGCTGTCACGAGGGATGTTCCTGTCTGTGAAGAGTCACGACTTCTGGACAGAACTGAGCTCTGCGTAAAGCATGTGCAGGAATTTAGAGAAGCCCCAGCCTCATTATTTGGTACATGAAGAGGGCATACATATAGATATGTAGATATGTAGATAGATAGATAGATAGATAGATAGATAGATAGATAGATAGATAGATAGATAGATAGATAGATAGATAGATAGATAGATAGGAAGTTAGCTAAGGGTTTCCTGAAGACAGCAAATCAGCTGGTGATTTCCAGAAAGCAATTGTCTTGTCTTGGCTTATTTGGAAGGATAGTGATGCTTTTAAATCTAATGTTGGGTAGATAAATGCAAGAAATGTTAGACATTTCTCTAGCTTTTCATGTTGGTGTAATAGCCTTTGCTTCTCTGAGACTTGAAGCAGGTGTTCTGTTCTACAGAAAAATAGAATAATGAAGGAAGGAAGGAAACTAATGCAGATTTATTACTGTGCAGATGTTTAGGATGTTTGTTCTACAGTATGGTATATCTTTCTAGTGTTAAGGTTAATGCTTTCACTCTTTATTTCCATGTTTTTAAACAGGCTGTGTGTCTTTGAAGTGGCATAATTATCTTTTGTTATTTTTCAGGGGCATTTAAAGAAAGTCACAGAACAATATCCTGATGATGTAGAGGCATGGATTGAGCTAGCCCAAATTCTAGAACAGACTGATATACAGGTATTATTAACACACACTTGGTAAATTATGTATGTGCTTTTCATAAGAGCATGTGGAGCTCATTTTCTTCTTTCTTTCATCCATTTTCTATTTCTTCCCAAAGGGTGCTCTGTCAGCCTATGGAACAGCCACACGCATTCTGCAGGAGAAAGTACAGGCTGATGTCCCTCCAGAGATCCTGAATAATGTGGGTGCCCTGCACTTCAGGCTGGGAAACCTGGGAGAAGCAAAGGTATGCAGTTACAGTTTGAATAGTGTTTCTTGATCACACAGAAGTTTTTCTTTGAGGATTGTCTGGAGTGCCTCATTCCTCTTTTCTTTCTGTACTCCAGAAATACTTCTTGGCATCACTGGATCGTGCGAAAGCAGAGGCTGAGCATGATGAGCATTACTACAATGCCATCTCTGTGACAACATCCTACAACCTTGCCAGGCTCTACGAGGCCATGTGTGAATTTCATGAAGCAGAAAAACTCTATAAAAATATTTTGAGAGAACATCCCAATTATGTTGATTGTAAGAAACATTTGGTATTTCGGTATTTGGTATTTCAGTTTTACAGTCGTCCTTATAATACCAAAAATCTTCTGGTTGACAGTGTCTTCTGCTCTCCTTATATCTGTCTTCCCCTGTTTTCACAGTAGTTTCGGAGCTGACCTTTGCTATTTTCCACAAGCTGTGGTACACATCATGCCCCAGCCTCATCTGTAGCCTTTTCCCTACTTGTTTTCCATTGTCACCTGCAGATACCCTTCCCAAAGCTTGTGGAGATGGGAGAGCTGTTTAAAGTGGAGGGATGAGAATTATGTAACTGATGGACCCTTATTTCTTTGCAGTTGTTTAGTTGTCTTTAACTTATGAAGCCAATTTAACACATTTATAATACTTCAACTATTCAAAACCTGTGGTTTTTGTATGGCCATCATGGGTGTAAGTTCCTCTTAACATTATACTTCTCATTGTGAACAGAATATGAGAGGTATCTTAGTGTTTGCTGTCCTTAGCTGATGAAGAGAAGGATTGCTTTTGAAATTCTTGCATGGACAATATTTTCTTTGTTCAAGATGATTTTAACCCATTCCCTGATTTTTATTTTATTCCCTATTTTTACTTTCAGGCTACTTGCGCTTGGGAGCTATGGCCAGGGATAAAGGAAATTTTTACGAGGCTTCTGATTGGTTTAAAGAAGCACTTCAAATAAATCAGGTTTGTAACCCTAGAAGTGTTTAACACTCTAAAGAATAAGTTAACTTAAAGTTTAATTTTTCTCTTTTTGTGTTTTTATTTTGTTTGTTCACATAAACTAGGAGAAGAGAGCTTCCAGATCTGCTCTCTGTGTTTTGTTCAGGGTTGTTTTGAACATGGAATTAGGTTTAAGAAGAATAACACTTTATACTTGGAAAAGAGCCCTTGAAAGGAGTGCTTTTGTAACTTAGAATGAATTTTTATTTAGGATCATCCAGATGCCTGGTCTCTGATTGGCAATCTTCATTTGGCTAAACAAGAGTGGGGTCCAGGACAGAAGAAATTTGAAAGAATATTGAAGCAGCCCTCCACACAAAATGATACTTATTCCATGCTGGCTCTTGGCAATGTCTGGTTGCAGACTCTCCATCAACCCACAAGAGACAGAGAAAAGGTAATGGGCATCTCTCTGCCCTGTGTGTGGGTTTGTTTGCTTTTTTTTTTTGTATGTTATTAGCTATTCAGAGCCTCTTGATGTCTGTTTGGCATCTTTTAGTTGGTAAAAACTCTGGATAGATCTTTTAATAACCCACTGTAGAAGTGAGTGATGAATTGGGACATTTCTTTCTGCAGGAGAAGCGTCACCAAGACCGTGCTTTAGCCATCTACAAGCAAGTCCTCAGAAATGACCCAAAGAATTTGTATGCTGCTAATGGCATAGGTAAATATCAGACTCTAGATTTCCTTCAGAGGTGATCATATTCTTGAGTTTCATGCTTTAATAGAGTTGTTTTTTCAGGGCCTGAGCACTGTAGAGTGGAGGCCAGGAAATGGCAGCTATGTCAGGTTTTGAAGGGACACTTTATTGAGGCAGTATTGAATTTTCTGTGGTAGTGCACAGTGCATGAACCTGGAAGCTCACACTGTCCATGTTCCTCTGCCCTCAGGAGCTGTCTTGGCGCATAAAGGATATTTCCGTGAAGCTCGTGATGTTTTTGCCCAAGTGAGAGAGGCCACAGCAGATATCAGCGATGTGTGGCTGAATTTGGCACATATCTACGTAGAGCAGAAACAGTACATCAGTGCTGTTCAGATGGTAACATCTCCACATTCAGCTACCTCCTGTCTTGGCTTAGACGGCTTCTAGATATCTCTCTGTTGTCAGTGCAGCTGGGAAAGTTTCTGAGCAGTGTTTTAACAAATTCTAGACCTCTTTCTAAGAAGCTGTTGGCTCTCAAGTCTAGATTTAGTAACAGACTGCCAAATGTGTGCAAGGAGTAACAAAGCACCTATCAATTTTTACACATTTTTTGGTAGCAGGGTTAGAATTTTGCTTATGGAATAAATTGTTAGTCAGAGGGGTTTCAGCCAGTCAATTTACTGCGTGTGATTTACATTCAGATGTTTCCAAGTAAGTAAATACAATTTGTTGCCGGGGTTTTCTTTTAAATAGCAACAATTCCTATTTTTGTTCTTGTAAATGACCACATGAATACTTTAAGAGCTGTCCTAAAAGCTGACTGGGCTGTAATTTTACTCACCACAGTTAAAATCACAAAATAATTCATGTTGGAAGAAATCTGTTGAGGTCAGCTAGTTCAACCTGACCTGCCCAAGCAAATAAATGTTCAAGTGTCAACCTATTCTGAGTAAGTGACTCAATTAGCTGATGAAAAGCATACAAATGAGCTTAAAAACGCAGCATATATTGAACAGGACATAAACTATGAACAAACTTGTGTAATTTAAGATGAGTCCTTATTGAGGCTCAAAAGTGCTTCATTCACAGCTATTTCGAAGCTTTTTGTGATGCTTAATAAAGAAGTGTTACTGGGCCTTTCTTACATGATCAGGAGCTCAATTGTCACTGTTCTCCAGTGAACTATTGTCATCAAGCTTTGGCAACTGTCACATCACTCTGTTGTGCTTGAATGGGATCTGTTGCTTTTTAGCACTTTGTCTATTTTTATTGCCAGAAAGCCTAATGAAGATCTCATTTTAGCAATTTTTTAAGCAGTGAATTGCAGTGGGGAAGTGGGTATCACTTTCAGTTGTTGATTTGGGAGAAAAAATATTTTACTCATTTGCTAAGTTGTTTAAGAAAAGTTCCTATTAGGAATGTGTTTATTTACTGAAGTGTTTTATTGTTCCCTGAGTTCTGCTATGCAGTCACAGTGTGAAATACATTATAGTGGACTCAAAGGGAGACAAATTGAATTTACTAGCCCAGCTTACTGCAGCCACAGTAATTATCCCACTGAGTTCTCTACCCTAAAGCATCCAAATCTGAGCAGGCTTGAGCTAAACACAAAATCTCTGATGCTGAAGGTGAGTGTATACTGGATGTTTACAACACAGTAAGATCCAAGAGTAACAACCTCAGGTGTTACAGTTTAGGGCAGTTTTTCTGTACTTGAGCCGCAAATAAAACTTACCTTCTATTCCTTTCAATTTTGGAGGTTTAGATGGGGGTGAAGGGTTCCTTGAGAAAAGAGTATGTCAAACAGAAGGCACTTTTTACTGAAAATTATAAAGTTTGGTATTTTTTAAGCCTTTAATTCTAGACCCACAAAAGTTATAGTAACAAGTCATCTTTTACACATTAGAGAAACTGATGTCCCTTGGCATGGCCAAGTTCCTCAGCTGAGTGGGCAGAACAAATTTGATGTTGAGTTATCTGGAAAGTCTGGATTTTTTTTAACTAAATATTCAGACACGTGGAATTACTATATTAGATATATTTCAATTGATAAAATACCTGATATGAATAAAGAAAATAGATTGTTTATTCTCCCCCTCCATACTGTTGAGAATATTTGAGTGGTCTCAAAATGAGCCATGTCGGTTGGACCTTGTTGCAATAAATGGTACTTTAAAAAGTATTCTTTTGGTTTTAAGACCTACAGAGCCTTCTGGGCTGCAGCCAGTTTCTAGAAAAAAGCAGGTACTTGCTATGGAATAAGAGAGAATCTCTTACAGAGAGATATATCTTATGTATATATTGATACATAAAGAGAATCATATCTTCTCCCCCTCCATACTGTTGAGAATATTTGAGTGGTCTCAAAATGAGTCATGTCAGTTGGACTTTGTTGCAGTAAATGGTACTTTAAAACGTATTCTTTTAGTTTTAAGACCTACAGAGCCTTCTTGGCTGCAGCCAGTTTCTAGAAAAAAGCAGGTACTTGCTATAGAATAAGAGAGAGAATGTTCTGATCAGTGAAAAGGAGGCACCCATGTAGCATAACACACTTCTTTAAAAAATAAAGACATATTAGCAGTAATGCTTTTTAGGACTAGAAACATTTGTTGGAGTTAACTGACCAAAATAACAAGCTACTCTTGCCTCTTTGATTTTTTTTTTCTTTTATTTCAGTATGAAAACTGCCTCAGAAAGTTCTATAAGCATCAAAACACTGAAGTGTTGTTATATTTGGCCCGGGCACTCTTTAAATGTGGCAAATTACAGGAATGCAAACAAACTTTGCTAAAGGTATGGATCTAGAACATCATGGATCACAGAATAAAATTACTGTTAGTTGATCTGTGTTTGTGTTTCTTTAAACTTGGTGGTCTGGGGTTGAAATGATGTTGTTTATTCTCTGTATGTCATTTCTGTATCACGTTGTAGCTTATCAAAAAAAAAAAATCAATGTGTTTTTTTCCAGGCAAGGCATGTGGCTCCAAGTGATACAGTCCTCATGTTTAATGTGGCTTTAGTGCTGCAAAGACTTGCTACCTCTGTCCTGAAAGATGAAAAAAGCAATCTAAAGGAAGTCCTTAATGCTGTGAAAGAACTGGAGCTTGCCCACAGGTAGAGGTCATTTGTTTCTAATCATTATAATATATTTTGTTGTCCCCTTAAAGTATACTTGCAGTATGGAGCATAAATCTGGTTAGAAGAGCAATCACCTTCCACAAAGCACTGTGTAATTTTAGAGTTTCTAGTAGAAAAACAAAAGAGAGGGCCTGACAAAACTGTGTGTTCAGATTTTGTTCCAGAACCGGTTTTGCTTGACCAGGTGCTGATAAACTCTTCTCAAAGAGTTTTGTTACTGCTGTGACCAAGATGCCCTTCTTCCCAGAAGTGCCCAGTTGAAAAGATGTTGATAATTATTCTACAACTTGAATACTAGTTTATGACTTCTTTCAAAGCAAACTAGAAGGCTTAAAAGCAAATCTGTTTATCATACATAAGCATTATTAATGACTAGCAGTCCCTTAAAACTAATTTCACCCTCCTTTTAGCAAGTAAAGCCCAAGTACTGTCACAGTTTAATAACTGAAGCGGTTTCTCAAGTGCATTTGAGATATTTTAGTTCTTTTTAAAAAACAATAATAAAAAATTTTGTGCAGACACCAGTGTGATTAATCTGATCCAGTTGTCACCATCCTTGAACAGCTTTCAAGCATTTATCCTGCTCCTAGGTGTAGCTGGTGCATGATTTGTGGATTCCTTGCTCTGCTGTTACATTGAGGATAGAAGTTCATACTTAAATTTAATGAGAACTTGCTAGTTATTGTCATGAAAAAGTTGCATGAATTTGTTTTTGCCTAATAACTAAAATTTTTGGAAAATACTTTCCATAGTCTAGACCTCAAGCAAGGAATTATTTTTTTCATATACCCAAGAATTTGAGTCTAGCATGAAAACACTTCATTTGAAATGTTTCTGAGGGTATATGAGGAGAAACTGTGTCTATCTTGAAAGTTAGAAGCAATTTTCTTTTAAATTGGAGAAACTTTTCAAAGCACTGATCATCATAGCTTACTGATCTACTTGAGAGTTTATTGTACTCTCAAGAGCCTGTCCACTAGGTCAAGGAGGCTATTCTGAAAGGATTTTTGAAAAATCAAGTTTTCCTTCCTTCTCTTATGCTGAATTCAGGCATGTAATCGGTGACAGATAAGGAATCAATCTGTTTGGGTCAGCAATGTATTTACTGGTAGGAGCCAGCAAATGAAATCTCAGAACTCTTTTTAGAACTTTTCCTTTCCAGAGTGGTTTTTAAATGCCTTAAATTTGGAGAACTCCGAATGCACTTTTTAACTGTTGGAAGTTTAAATATTGCAGTATTAAAAGGGGTTTGGCACAGAGGAAACTGGAGATTTCCTCATCTCTTGAGGTTTACAGGTTTGTATTTCAGGAGTAAACGCTTTGTTTTAAGGCAAAATTGCAATAAATATGTAAGTATTGCCATATTTGCTTACTTTGGTTTGTTGTGATTTCCTCCAGGTACTTCAGTTACTTGAGTAAAGTAGGTGATAAGATGAGATTTGACTTGGCACTTGCTGCTACAGAAGCCAGGTAAAAAAAAAAAACCAACCCACAAACAAATCTTTCATTCAGATTCTAAGTGGAATATTTCTGTCATGTTTTTTGGTTTGGTTTGGTTTTTTTATTAAAACTAGATTCCAAAATTTCAACTGTCAGTTTGTTAAAACAGTAGAAATACAAGTGCAGGGTCACTCCCTACTACCGTTTCATTCTTCTCCTGTGTTTCACTTCTGAATGTTCTTGTAAGATTTCTGTAGCCCCATACAAATACCATGTGTTGACCATCCTGCACTGTACATCTGAATAGGTATCACTGTAGCACATTGTGCAGAGAAGAAAATTTCAGTATTAAAAGAAATGTTATTTTGGCATAATCTAAGAGGGTATTGAAAGCACCTTTCTTTAATGTTTCATGTGGCTTGGGCACTTTATGCAACCTTAACTCTCACACATTGTTGGGTTTTATAAGCTTGAATTTTGCCCTACCTTTCTGATTAGATTTGTTAGGTTGTGATTAAATACAAGTTCTTTTTAACCATACTTCTGAAGCTCCCCAAATTGGTTGGTACAATTCCTTTTATGTTCATGTGTGGGTTTTCTGTGTATGAACTGGCTAAGTTTGAAGTGTGAAGCAATATGTTCTGAAGTGATACATTGGAAGATAAATTAGCTTACTAAAAATGCTTTAATGTACTCAAAAATCTACACTGCACTTCTTTGCACTATTTCAAGTAGCTGTATTTTTAGTTCATTGGGGATATGAACATTATGCTGTTCATATGTAGCAGGCACTTTATAAAAGCATTTCTGTTTGTGTTTGCCACCTTGCCTTACCTGAGAACCTTGGATTTGCAGGCAATGCTCTGACTTACTGAGCCAGGCCCAATATCACGTGGCCCGGGCACGCAAGCAGGATGAGGAGGAGAGGGAGCTGCGTGCCAAGCAGGAGCAGGAGAAGGAGCTGCTTCGCCAGAAACTGCTTAAAGAACAGGTTTTGTTCCACTAAATTCTGTATATTGCATTTTACAAGTGTACACACTGACAATGTGTGTGCTGCTCTGGGGTTTTACCTAGTAGCTGTTTTTCTTAGTCATAGTAACTGCTAGCTGAAAACATTACAGCTAACAGGTGGTTCTCTTTCTTCCCCATAGCCTCAAAAATACTCAGTCGTATAATGAAATAAAACAGATATGTCAGAAGTTTTGCCATCAGACTTTCACCTATTCTATCATGGTATTTTTTTGTAAAAAACTTTCTGTAAAAAGCCTTTTTTTTTGCCACGTGCGCCTTCCGCTGTGCCTGCTATTATAATCATGGTGGTGCAAATACAATGGTAATGGTTGGCTTTCTTGGTGTTTCAGGAAGAGAAGCGCCTGAGAGAAAAAGAAGAGCAGAAGAAACTTCTGGAACAAAGAGCTCAATATGTGGAGAAGACCAAGAATATTCTGATGTTCACTGGTGAAGTAGAAGGATCAAAGGAGAAAAAACGTGGTAGCGGTGGAGGCAGGGTAGAACAGAATTTTTTAATCTCTTTTTTTTGCTGGGTTTTTTTTCTTTTAGACCTTCTTAATTTTTCCCTTCTGATATACGGCCTCTTGCAGGAGCACAGGCTTTTAATTCCAAGCTCCTAGGCTCTACTGACTAAAATTGCGCAGGTTAATACTCAAATGTAAAAATTGGAAGCTAATGCTTAAAAGTTCGGAGTGTGGTGGCATCACTAAAATGTGTTCAATTGTTAAAATGACTGAAGATTATCTTATTATGTGCCTATTCAGAATCAGTTTCTAAATTATACCCATCTTGTGCCAACTTTTCCGTAGTCTCTAGAAGGTCTGTATCGTCATCTCTTCCAGAACATGGTCAGCTAAATTTCCATTTTGAAGTGTTTCCTGGTAGCTTTGTAACTGGGATGTGAATAATAGGCTGTGTTGTCTGTGTTTCTTACAGCGTTCCAAAAAAGGAGCAGGGGAGTTTGATGAGTTTGTCAATGATGACAGTGATGAAGATCTACCCATCTCCAGAAAGAAAAAGAAGAGAAAGGGCAGTGGCAGTGAACAGGATGGGGAAGAAGAGGAGGGTGAGAGAAAGAAGAAGAAGAGGAGGAGGTAGCTGATGCTTTAATTAATTAATTATTCTTTCATGTTAATTTAATGTTAGACTTCCCTGAGCAATAGTAGGGCTTCTAACTAAATTCTCTGCAGTCTTTTCTAACACTTTAAAAACAAACTCTTATCAAGAGGTCACATGGCTATTTTTTACTTAACACATTACATATTATAAGACTTAACAACCACTGCAAAAGAAGTAGGAGCAACACTTGATGAGCTGGACATTTCTTGAGACTGGTAGTTTTGTATATTTTAGGGGGTTTTTTTTGCAATATTATCCTTTATGCCACATAAAATATGTTTCTGTTAAAGACCTCAGAAGGTAGAAGAGGGGAGTGATGATGAAGAACACGAGAATGGCCCACGGTCTAAAAAGCGACGTCCTCTCAAAGCAGAGAAGAAGAAGGCTGTAAGTTAAACCTTGAATCACTGCATCACTCTCTAAATAAGCATTTGGAGTTCAGCACTACCATGGTCAAGAGAGATTTATTAGTGTTGAAAATTACAGCAAAACCTCTTGAAGCCAACTGGCCTTAGAGCTTATTTTAATCTTCCTCCCCTGTTGCTGTCACTTCTTCAAGGATGAAAAGGGTATTTCCAAAGCTATGTAGAATTAAGTGATAGTAAATGGAAAAATTTTTTAAAAGCATGTTGGGTTTTCTGGACATGTTTCTTCTTTTGGGCCCTGTGCCACAATGAACAAGCAGCACTTTGTTTTCCCCCTATGCAGCCCAAACCAGAACGTCTGCCTCCTTCAATGAAAGGAAAGATCAAATCAAAAGCCATCATTTCATCAAGTGATGATTCTTCTGATGAGGACAAACTCAAAATTGCTGATGATGGGTAAGAACCTTAATTAACTTCATGTGAACTTATAGTTTCAATGCATGCCTTCAAGAGAAAATGCAGTGTTAATGAG
Organism: Anthoscopus minutus; assembly: GCA_013399455.1. Lineage (NCBI taxonomy): Eukaryota > Metazoa > Chordata > Aves > Passeriformes > Paridae > Anthoscopus > Anthoscopus minutus. The sequence goes on along the minus strand of VWYI01011273.1, from coordinate 11,435 downwards.
ATAACACAAAGATAATGAGAAATCTTTCATTGTACTCGCAACATCCCTTCTCAGTGCAAATTAATTCCACTTATTCTTCTAACACTAGCATTGCCCAAATCCTGGTGTCTTGCTTTATTTACCAGCTAAAGGGAGCAGCACCTTTTAATACCATTTTCCCCCTCTGCTTTTCTCCACAGGCACGCTAGAAATAGCAACAGTGATTCTGAGGAGGGGGAGCAGCAGCACAGCAAACACATTGTTTCCGACAGCGATTCTGACAACAGGAACAAATCTGGCAGCGAGGCAGGCAGTCCCCGCAGGTCCAGTGCCCGCGCATCCGAGGAGGGGTCTGACAGTGACAGGTCCCCGAGGAAGAGGCGGCGCTCGGAGTCGGAGCAGTCAGACAATGAGTCCGTGCAGTCGGGGAGGAGCCGCGGCTCCGGCGGCTCCGAGAATGAATCGCGCCCAGCTTCGCGCAGCGCTGAGTCCGACAGAGACTCCGAGAGAGGCTCTGACCACGAGGGCTCTGCCAGAGCTTCTGGGAACGAGTCTGAACCAGAGGCATCCAATGATGAGGGCTCTGAAGGAGGTTCAGATGACAGCGATTAGGGTGGAATTACAGACCGTATTTTAAAATCATTCATGTAAATATGTCTCAGTTACAGGGGAAATAATAGAATTTTTATATTTCAGAACTGTGATTTAAAGAACGTTAATGTTTTAGTAAACTGTTGTGAGACCTTCTTGTGATTCTATTAGTTACTAGTGGATGTTTCTCTAAGTTGGCTTTTTAATTTGAAACCACTGTAGGTGCGCAGAACCTCTGTCCTGTAGTCAGCACACCGAGGACAGAATGCATGTAAAAACTGTGGAACATAAAATCTCCTTAGGTGGTTCAGTGTGGCTAAAACTTTGTTCTGTGATTATACAAGCATAGATGAATCTTAAAATCATACCAGATGGGACAAAGAGCTGTGGATATTTCTCTTTTATCTCACTTGGAGTAAAGGTCAGTAGGGAGGGTTTTCCTACTTTCTCTTTTATGGAATAAAAGTGCCACAATGCAACTCTTTCATGTTTTCAAGAGTTTGTTCCTTTGCTTCTGTTTTTGTGTTAAATTAGTTGAAAATATGCAGATCTTAAGAGAAATTTTATAAACTAGTGATGCAGATGTAGATGAATTGGCTGGTAAAGGCAGTTGGGAGAACTTAGCATTACTTGAGAAAGGTAAAGCTGCGAGTGTCACAATAAAATGTTCTTGCTTATTTGCTTGGAGTGATTTATTTTACTCTGTAGAAGGTATAAGAAGAATCCCTGAAAACATTGATTTTGACAGTGGAATGTTTGGAGGAGGAGGTCCTACTGTAAATACATGGCTTTGGGAACTAAATCCTTTCACATAATGTGTTCAGGAATAACAATGAAAAATTGCTGTGCTGTAGACTAAATCTGATTTCTGTGGTTCTGAAAAAAATCGGTATTTTGTACCAGTCCAAGGAAATAGTTTTCTTTTTTCAGTGATCATTAAGTCCCGTGTCAAGCATTTGCTAAGAGAAGATTCTGTAGGTCTTGATCATGGTATTTCTTCCAGTTCTAATAGACTGTATGGCCTAAATGTGTTGCCCTGTTTGTTGGAGGCCTGGATTGTCACTCCTGATAGTTCCCTTGAAGCTCTAAGTGAAAGTGAAGTTTCCCATATTGCAGTTTCTGGTTTGCTGTGATTTCTGGTTTGCTGTGAGCATGATCTGTTCTCACTGTGCATGGGTTTGTTCATGTATTTATGGGCTGTTTGTAACCATAGCAGACAGAAGAATGCAGAATACTGGAGATGTCTCTGTGGCTCAGTTTGGTATCAAGTTTCTATCCGTGGCCATACCTAAAACTTAGCGTCAGAGTAGAAGAACAAGAAGAAGCCAGCTTTTAACAACAGGAAGGAAAAGATGTCCAGCACTTACTGTGGGATCTTAGAAACTTTTCTCTGCCTCAAATACATCTCTGCTGTCATAGCTTTGTCTATCATGTTACTAATTCTATCTGAAGAAGACGTCTAAAAGTCTGAAGATTTTGTTTGATGCTGTATGTACAGGAAATACATTTTGTGTTGGCTAAAGATAGCTCTAGATGAAGTGCTGAGTGGGTCTTCAAACCTAACATCCAGCTGGAGGGAAATGCTTTCAGTAAGTGTATCAGGGGTTTTCAGACATCTCTTGTGTGAGAGGTATTTTTGTGCTCTCTACAGAAAGTTGTGTAAGAGATTATGACTTAGTACTGCTTGAACTGTATGATGTACAAGAGGCCAGTCAACAGGGACAGAAACGGAACAAGGGATGCTTTTGCTTTACTATTCCTCTGCTTTTATGGAGCAAAAGAGGAATCAAAAACCCACCAAAAACCAGAAGTCAGATTTTCCTTTTTCTTCCCTTTGAGGAGGAGAGTTAATGCAGTAAATGGAAGGCTTAAAGTTATGTAAGAAGTCATGTGTTGCTGTAATTGGAGAGAAAGCTGTGTTTTAGCTTAATTCATATTTTCTAATGCTTGTTTTTTGAAAGTGCCATGGTGGAATAACATTGCTGTAATTCTCTCTTGGCGGCAATCCTTGCCTTCTGAAGTAGGTGGTTGGCTTGCAGCTATTAAATTCCTTTATTTTTAGCAGTAATCTATTCCTGGATAAAATACAGCGTGTTAGAAGAAGTGTAACACTGCCTTGCTAGAGAAATGGTTTATTCCTAGTTTCTGTTTTGCATCCACAGTTGCATGATGTGGATTGCATCTGTTCAATCCCCAGTTCCACAACTGTAGGAAGTGTTTCCTGGTGAGCTCTGTTGTAGCTCAGCATTTTGCTGTCCTCACATGTGAGCAGCACACCATCCCCAGTATACAAGAGGAAAGAGGCGTGTAGAATTTGCTCTCATTCCTGAAATTTGTATATTTGGCCTTTCACAGAACATTTCAAATGTAACTTAACCAAAAAAAAATCAAAGTTGCTGGGTTGGGTATTTTGGTTTGTTTTTTTTTTCGGAGGAGGAGTGGAAGAAGGGAGTTGGTTGTGGTGTGTGGTTTTAAGTTTTTGTGGCTTTTAATCTACTTACTCAATTTTCTCTTTCAGAAGCTTTTCCAGGTCAGTACTTGGTGGGAAGGAGTAGCTGTTACTGCTGAATGACAAAGCATCTGTGTGTAAATTGATCATTCTCTTTGTAATGTCCACTTCTGCTAATTTAATTCAGAAAACCATAGTATTCTGTCCACACAGAAGCAAGGAATATATCTGGGAATGTGCCGCCAAGGAAGGGTTTGAACAAGGCAATACCTATGGTAGGAACACAACAGCTAAAATTATATCCATTCTTTCTATAAGGAAGTGCCACTTCCTGGGAATAAGTTGCTTTCCACATTAAATATTTTACTACTTAGAGCAGTGTTTGTTGCAGCAAAGTTTTAAGCTTACATTGGGGGTTAATTAATACTGTTGGCATCTTCTATTAAGACTTGCAGGCTTTCTAGAACAAGTTTGCTCTCTACTTTTTTCTTCCTTACTTTGTTTTTCAGTTTTTTTAGACTCCCTTGTTATATAGTGTTAGTTACCTTACAGTCAGTAAATCGAGCTCAGAAGTTACCTGGAAAATTCCTACAGCTGGAACAGCAGTCAGCAGGGACAAATCCAGTAAATATGAGTAACAAAACAAGTTGGAAAAATGGATATGAAGAAAGGTATGCAACTGAAGGCTTGCTATTGTCATAGCTACTAGTACTTATTCCTAATAATAGCATTTTGTTAATTATCTAAACACTAATTGCTCTGCAGAAGAGGATTTGAATTGGAGAATGGTAAAGGAATACAAGATACGAGATTACTTCGGAGGGAAATTCAAAGTCAATATACTGAAAATGTTTGTTATTTCCGTCCTGTCTGTGAATTTTGGTCCACATCTGCTCAAGCTTCATAGTTTTATACTAGAAATACTTGGAACTTCAGGATTTTTTGGTCTTGGCTGCACCTATAGAAGGTGTAGTTGTGTAGTCATGCAGCTTGTAATGTCTCTTTTACCTGTGGTTCATAACTATTAGATTAAGAATGCTCATCATAGCTATTTTGTTCTTTAAGTGCCTCTGGGTTGTTTTCTTCCTCTTTTTAATTCTTCCTTTGCCCTTGAGGCAAAAACTTCTTTCACTGCAGCTTCCAGAGCTTGGAGCTGGCAAAGTTTTTGGGACCATCAGACTTGATTGAGTTTACCTTTATTTAAAATGATAAATGTTAAAGAGTCTCTATTGCAGCTCCTTAATATGTGTCATCCTTATTTTATGTGTGGCCCTTTATCTCCCTGTTTGGAGATGTTGTGGCGTTGCCTAAACTCCAGCAGTGCTGTTTGGCTCAACAGTATACAAGAATTTCATACCTTCCCACCCAGCCTTTGCTGATTAAAATACAAATACCCAGTTTTAGCTGAAGAAAACGGGGGTTTTTAGCGCCTGAGAATGAGTATTTGTGGCAGTGACTTCAGGGGTGTTTTCTTTTGCTTTGGAAGGCTCCAAGCAATGCTCTGGCTCTTTAAATGTTTTTGACCCCTTCAGAGATCTTAGCGCATTAATCTGCTCTATTGCCTCTCTCATGTGCAAATCTGATATGCTAATTGCAGCAGCTAAAGCATTATTGGACACGCTGAGGAATACTTAAAACATTCATGGACATTTTGAGGAATATTGAGGGCCCACTCTGGTTCTTAGGGCCTCCTGTCAAAAGGTCCAGTTGAGTTGGTTGCACAATCTATCTTCAGTGACAGATGGATCTCAGCCATAATGTTCCAGACTGTATCTGCTAATTCAGAAGTGACTTTCTGATTTAGAGCACGCAGGTAGTAGTAGAGCTCATCTTTGCTGGCAGCTCATTCTGTAGGACAGAGGAGGTTGTAATTTAAGAAGTCTCTCATGCAATGCTATTATACCCTCTGCCTGGTTCCACAACTCTATTGGAGAAAACTGGTTTTGGAGTCATCTTTGCATCTGGAGGTTCTGGCTGTACAGACACTGCTGAACCACAGACTCCTTTAGGCGGAGCTGATACTGATCAGTACTAATAGATGCCAGTCTTGCTCTGAGCTGGTGACAGTCAACTAGCAATTCTGGAGATGCCTCAGAAACATCTCTTCATCCATCTCCACTTTTTAAAGACAAATAGAGTTTGAACTGCTCTAAACTGTATCTGTTATGCTGTGCTAAATTATTCCAGTACGTGTTCCATTCTCATGGGAATCTGTCTAACGAAAAGGTAACATTCTTTTTTCTTGTGGGAAGCTGTCCCAGACCAGCTGGAGAGGAAGAATTATTGTCAGCAGCTGTTTACTATAAACCAAAAAGGAAAGAGGAATTAGGTCTCATTTGGGTTTGCAGGAACAAAGTATGTTCATGCACGAATTCAAGGTGGTGATTTTAATCAAAGTGTTCATACAGACAGTTCCATATTCACACAGTTGTTTTGTTTTATGGTCACTGCATTAGGGGAATTGGACTGCAGGAGTTTGAAGCCATAACTCTTGGACTGTTCTTCATTTCCTTCTGCAGTCTGGGCTGCTTGAGGTTTGTCCAGGCAGTAGCCAAAGTATGGCCGTGAGTTAATTAAGAGTTGTCATATAAGCAGAATGGTATTACTGGAAGGGGCAAGGAAGGAAAGAAAATCAGTGATGTGTCAGATCAGTGCTTAGACAGATATTATTTGTAGTCTTGATCCTTAATTACTGGTGTCTCTGTATTTCTATCTTGGATCTTCTGTGTTGGTTTTCTGCTCTGCACTCACGTGTCTGTAATTAATGTCCCAGGAGACACTCACCTTGCCATGAGTGTTTCAATTTCTGTTGCCTTTAAACAGTGCAGGGAAAGGATATTTTATTTGGGGCATGTGCAAGAACTATGGATCTACCCAAATGTAAAACTGGAGAGTGAAAATTGTAACAATAAAATCAAGTGAAGTATACATTAAAAATAGGAATAAAGTAACATAAAAGACACAGGGATCTAAAGGGATTTGTCCAGCCCAGACTGTGCTGTGATCCAAGAAGAACCCAAGATTTACCTCAACTGGCTGCAGTGCAAACTCTGCATAAGTGAGAGGTTGGTGGTATCTATAATATTTGCGTAGAAATTATTCTCAGTGAAAAAGAATTGCAAGTTTTAAATTGTTCTCCATCCTGGCCTAAATTGCCCCAAAACAGCAGCAGTTCCCTTCAGCTGTACTTTCACAGAATGTCCTGGTGCTGTATTCCAGCTGAAGTGATGTTGTACTTCTTAGAGTTTTCATACATTTTTGTCTTTGATGTTGCTTTTCAGAAATGTGTAAGAAAACTTGGTGGGCAAGGGGGTGGGTGAAGATGTGGGATCCAATATTGCGCATCAGGACCACATTTCATGCAGCACTGACATGAAGCTGCTTTGGGGCAGGATGGTTCCTTACTGAGCAGTACTGAATTTTTGTCTGATATGCAAGGTTTTGGGAGCATAAATTGTACCTTGATTAAAAAAATTAGACATTGTGCTTGATTTGTAATAGAACCACAGCCTCTTTCTCCTTCTTCATGAGATGAAGTCTAGTGAAAAAGATCTGTGTTTGGTTTTGAATGGTTTAATTTCAATAAAGAAAACCATAAACACATAATTTTGCTATTAGAAAGGTTGAAGTGCTGGCCAAGAGTATGACTTGAAAACAAATTAATGCCAGAATTGTCTTACAGAATTAAACCTTTATTGCTAAAAGCTGACCATCCTTGTTGATCCCCCACATTGAAGAGCTGGGTTTTGGCCAGGCATGACTCGATTCAATTCCTGTCCAAATTAAACTGCTATGAAACTGCTTTGCTTTCACGGAGTACTTTCTGTAGGCAATTAATATCTCCTGGAGAGCTTCAGCAGAGGCTGTGGTTGTAGTTGCTCGATCACTGAGGCTGCCAAATAATCACATGCATTTGTTTTGTTTGGGAAAACTTCCTGTGATGATTTGTTTAAAAAAAAAAACAAAAACAACCAACAACAGACCAATCATTGGGGGTGGCAGTGGGGGGTGAGGGTGGGATGCAGAACCAAAAAGCCATGAAACACCCTCTCAAAGTCCACATAATATGTGGATTATGTGGAAAAACTTCACTAGACAAACCTGCAGGCTCGTAGATGTCCCAGTCAGAGAATCAGAACTGCTTTAGGTACAGCCCAGTGATTGTATCTCCCTAGACTTATGGTCCTATCCTAATATTTAACATCATTCCTCCTGGCTTCCACTTGGGTTTAGTTTAATGCCCCATTGTGATGGTCCTTACTGTGGACTCCCTGGTCAACTGCCTCAACTATTAATTGCTAGAAGTGCAGACATTTCTTCTCTTAATAGTTAAGAGGATGCATTTCTGTGATCTCTTTCTAAGAATTAGTAAATCTGACAAGACTAAAATGAGACAGTGGTATAACTTTGGGGTGTAGGAGAAAAGCTACAGCAGGGCTGGTTATTCCATAGCAAATAATTTCTTTTCCTGAAGCAGAAATCCTTCTGATTTGCATCTGTCTGATGGAGATGGCCATTTGGATCAACGCATGGAATGTACTTTCTTGTGGATGCTCTCAGTGGCTCATGGGGCCAGAAAACAAAGTCAACTTAAAAATCAACAGTGTGAGCAGAATTCACATGAGGATGTGGGCAGAGAAGAGCAGTGGAACCCATGTCCTTCTTCCCTTCCCTGGGAACTGCTGTGCCTTGAGAAGCAACAGGTGCTGCTTTAGCCTCCAGTAACAAATGTGCTAAATCCACACCCAGCCTTGGGAATAATGTTCAGAAATGTGTTATTTGGTGATTTTCTTTTTTTAATTTTCGTTTTTTAACAAAGGCAGTTAATAACATTAATCTCACGACTAAAATGCTACCCTGTAATTTCAGAATGACCTGTGAAGTGGAGAGATATAGAAGGGAATGTTCTTTTCACTTCAGTAAAAGGAAATAACAGCCGTGATTAGTGTCAAGTGGAAAAGGATTATTTTAAAAGCAAGCTGGGACTGCACAGAATAATGGAGAGTTACCTTGGAGAACACTCACGTAGAACATGAAAAAAATAAGCTAAAAATCCAGCTGAGAGAATCAGGGGAGGACAAATCTAAATTTAAAGCAAAGCAAGCTTCTTAAATAAAAGGTATGGATATATTAATAAATAAATCTAGGGAGTTGTCAGATTACAGGACTTCTTTACCTACTGTCTGCTTCCCAGGAGTTACTTTTGATTAATGCAGTTGTTCCTGAGCAGCAGAGCATCAAGTTCTGTATTCAGTATTGCTGCCTTGTTTGATCCTGATTGTTTTACCTGCTGCTTTCTCTAAGTTTCACCTGCAAGAACAATGAGAACTAACACTCCTCAATGTTCTGGGATTTTTTGTTTTATTTTATTGTCTTTGGTTGGGTTTTTTTTGTTTGGCTGTTTGTTGTTTTAAGTGTTCAGCGTTTGTGGCTGCAGTGAAAAGCCTGGATGTCTGAAGAGAAGCACCCCAGGGATACAAAACTGGAAAGGCAAGGAAAAACAAACCAGAATTTATTATGTGTCAAGATTTATAATTCAAACATTCTGGATTAAGGTTTTGGTGGACTCATCTCACATCCTTGAACAATTAGTGTGGAAAATGAGGAGGGAGGTAGCACAGAGTGATGTGTGGAGAAGCACTTGTGCATTTTTTTCCCTTTGTGGTGGTTCTCAATTCCATAATTGTCTCCTCTGGGATCAGAGAGATCTGTCTCAGCAATTCAGAGCTGCAGCTGCTGAAAACGCTGTAGGGAAGTGGGCTGATACCCTTCAACAGGGCAGAGAAGGGGAAGGAATGTGGGTTGGAGGTGTGGACATCCAGTGTTTTGGAGAAATTTCTGAGGTCTCTAGAAGGAGAAAAATCAAGAAGGAAAATCAAAAAGACAAAATAATTCTGTAAATAATGATTAGCAATTTGATAAAATGAGCATTTGAAAGGCTGTATTAAAAATATAAATTTCAGAGACCTTGAGAGACATTATGGCCAAGATTTTCTTTATGTGTATTTCTGGGTTTGTTTTTTCCCATAGAGATGTAGGTATTTCCTGCATCAGATCCTGCAGGTTATATATCTAAATCTGAAATTCTAGCTAAATGGCTTGCTGTAAGTGCTGTGTAGAGAAAATTACTATGTTAATTTCCAACTTGCAACAAAAAGAAAAAAGTTTGAGCTGGATCAATCATGTTCCTAAATTTTCCTCTAGCAACAATGGCATGTTTTATTACAGCATTATAGGGCCAAGTGATTTAAGTGAATTTTATTTATCTTCAGACATCTAAAAATTAGCAGTCTAGACACCTTGTAGAGAGAGAACCATGGCCTGGCATCCCCAGGGGGCAAATCATCCCATCCCAAGGTAATTGTGTTAGGTAGAAGAAATGAGTCACTGAGGAACCTGTTCCTGTCTGCTGCCCCAGGAGTGTGGATGTCTAGACACCCAGTGTTTGGGTGTCTTAGTTAAGTGAGAGGAATCCTACCCAGCACGAAGGAGCTGAAATGTTTTCTTTGTTATTCACTTGGTTTCCAATTTAGATGCAATTTTCCCTCTCCTCCCTAGAGCAATCTAGTAGGATCAAGTTTACATGAACTTTTATCACACTGAGGAACTGACAGGGAGACTTCCCAGAACAGGCATGAGTATAGTTGGCATCCATCTACCCGCTCCCTTCTTAATTGTGCTTTTATGAGACTTATTTTTTGCTACATTTAGGGGGTTTTCTCCCCAAAATTGTGCTTTATGTCTGCTGTTTCATCAAATGCCAACAATAAACTTTATTCAGATTGTCAGGCAAGCTAAGGATTACTTCTTGTGGAGCTGTGAAAGTGCCTAGCAAACAGCATCTGGAAACTGGGAGCTCCTGGAGGTGCTGGGGTGAGTACACAGAGAGAGCACAGTGTTTATGGTGTTGCAGTGCAGGGAGATTCTCCCTCTGTGGTGCATGTGCTGGGATCCAGAGCTCTCAGCCTGAGCTGTTCCAGTGCCTGCACCAGGTTCTGTAGGAAGCCCATTCCCATCCTTCTGGACTCTAGTGTCTAATTTAGCTGCTGGTTATGGTTGGGTACAGGTAACAGGTGTAGTACCAGGATTCAACTCCATAGTCTTTTTGTTATAAAAATCAACTTCTACTCGTTTTGATACAATAAAAGGGGTTTAATTTAAAAAAGGACAATTAAGAGACAATGATAAAGCAAAGGGTTCAGACGGTGCCTTGACATTCAGCCAAGAGCAAACCTTACGAACAAAGAATCATTCCTTAAGAGCACCAGCCTGTTGCATATTCATGCCTTTATGCATTCTTTTAAGTCTGGATGTTCTTTTGCGTAACTTTAACCCCCTCCTCTGCTCCACAGATAAATCTTTCCTCTGGCTTCAGTGTGTCTTCAGCTCCTGATAATAGAGGCCCAGTAAATCTCNCCTGATAACAGAGGCCCAGTAAATCTCTTCTTTGGGGCTCTGGTTGCTTTCATCTTCATCTAGCAAGACAGTTTTGGAATGTCAGGGAGGCCTTCTGATGATCTTTTCACTCTCTGGGTTGCATATACAAAAACCATCCTTGTTTCAATACTTTACTATGACCTAACATAAATGTTTATGAGTATCACACTTTATAAGTATCACACTATTGTTATAGAAATAAAAGAAATTATGTTAGTACAGTCAGGTTTGTCATCATTATACATATAGCATTCAATTTAATACTTGCGAAAAGCCAATAGTATAATGCATACTTATAGCAATTCCTCCCTCTTTTTTTTTCATAAATCATTTGGCTTGAGCAATTTTTCTTATCTTATAACTTCCATTATTCGCTTGTTTTTCTCATAAATCAATTTTGCTTCTTCAAAGAGGTCTTCTATATTACTTTGTCATTTTAACACCATAATCTTTTGGGCCGTTCCAGATGCAGTCAATTTTGGGACCACAGGCATTGTAACCAGTTACATGCCTTGGATGACACTGGAGATTAGCCGAATAAAATGGGGGATTAGACAAGGAAGAAATATCAAACTAGCTGTAGCGCACAGGAGGAAGAAGCCTAGCTGCTTCCACCATTTCATTCCCGATAGATTATCCCACCAGCTAGTTTTTAGCATTGATTCCCATTTTTGAACTGGTACATGGGCTATTTTTCTGATATCATTGACTATATCCAGAACGGCATCTCCGTTGTCATCTATTTTCAAACAACAATTTGATGTATTGAATTTCCCACAAACACCTCCTTCTTCAGCTAACAGATAGTCTAGGGCCAACTTATTCTGATAGACTGCAGCCTTTGGCTTTGCTGAGTGATTATTAATTCAATTACCCGAGCAGTTTTGTTTGTTATCTCTACCACTGCCTATAGCCTTATAATGGGATTTAGCATATAAATTGGGGTGCAATATCCCCAACTTCCATCCTGTGCCCAGGT
>VWYI01011270.1:0-12369 GCA_013399455.1 Anthoscopus minutus | reverse complement strand
CATCTCTCAAAAAAAAAAAAAACCAGCTAAAAAACAAACCCAAATGAAAAACCCCAAAACTCCAAATACAAACAAACACCTAAATACCCCCTGCCAAAAAAATCCTCAAACAAAATGAAAAAAAATACTCAGTCTCACTGTCTTTGCCTTCTGGGACCATGGTACGTAGCACTCATCTGTTACACGGTGCCTAAGTGACAATGCTCCCAGACCAGCTCCTGTGCTTTGCTGGAGCGTACAGGATGTGGCGAGGCTGCATGTTGCCTGATGTTGCATTTCTGGAAGCACTGCTTGTTTCCAATATACTTGTTCAGTCAGAGCTTCCCTATATTTAATCAAACACCTTATTTATTCCTTCTTTGCTCTCACATCATCCAAAGAAGATGACGGACATAAAATAACCTGCTGAAAACTCACCCCCCTCCAGACCATTTATTTATTTATCAGTTCTCTGACAATTTAAGCTTCAGAATGTGTCTTCAAGATTTCCCTGCAATTCAGCAGACTAGCAGTTCCATTTTTGGAGAAAGCTCAGATTCCCAAGGAACTGAATTCCAGGAGCTTGGTCTTCAGTGCAAATACTGAAGATCACAAGACTCCCCATGTTTCTGTGGAGTGTCTTTCCCAAGTTGTTTCTTGAGTTGCAGTTTCCCCAAGTTATTTGTGGAGATGAGGAATGCTGCAGGTTAGATTGCCTGTGTATGGCAGAGAGGCTCTCAGCCCCAGGGAGCAGGTGAACCTGAGATTACCAATGAAACAAAAGCAGGTATGAACTGACACACAAGTGACAGAGCTGCAGATCTTCATTTCTTCCCATCCTTTGTGCGAGACTCAGAAGTGATGCTGGCTGAAGGAGCTGTTGTGAGTCACAACACACAACACAGTCAGGGCAGGGCCAGAATTCAGCCCTTCCTTTCAGCATGTAGCTGAACATAGGGTTGAGACGAGCAAAATATTCTGCCCTGCAATTAAGGAGCCTCTTTGTGTTCAGTAGTAGCAAGAGGCTATGCTGCCTTTTGATTTTTGCTCTGTTATCTGGGATTCACAGTAGTGTTGAGAAACTTTGGTATTAAGTGCATCAAGTCAGCCAGAACTTTGAAACGGGTTACAGGGTGAGAAACCCACTTCTGTATTTGTATTCTTCCAGGACAGGTTTGGATCAGATTTCATGAAAAAAAAAAAATCGCTGGAAGAGTGTTTAGGCACTAGAACAAATTTCTGAGGGAGCTGGAGGAGTCACTATCTCTGGAAGGGCTCAGGAGGTGCCTGGATGTGGCACATATGGATGTGGCAGATATGTATCAGTGGTGATTATGATGGCTCTAGCCTGATGGCTTGACTAGATGATCTTGAGAGTATCTTCCAATCTTGTTGATTCTGTGATTCGGCATGAGCTGTGCAGATTATGCAGGGCTCTGCTGAAAAGTGCATAAGGTGGGAAAAGAAGATTAATGGGGACTATGACTGTACTTTTCTAGTTACCCAGTGGGGAGATTTGTTTCTGCTATAAGCCATCAGGAAATAATAACCTCACTGGAGCAAAAGGAAAGGGGGAGAGAGCTGAGATGCAGGAGTCCTGAGATCTACATATCTCTTTAATGTAGTCATGTCTCAGAGGAGAGTGTCTGCCCATGAATTTTGGTCAAAATTGGTTCATTCCAGCTTGGAAGACATATACTTGAGCTGATTTGTGAACTGCACTTCAGCACACACTTTCTTTTTTGTACCCACTTGATGGAAAAATGAAATATTTCATCAGAAGTAAAATCAAGCTGGTACGACTGAGTGTGTGTTGGCAGATGCAGGACACACCTTCTCTGCGCACAAGTTGCAAAGCAGAAAATAAGGAGTTAGATTTGACAGACCTATCACCAAGTCTGGAGGCAGTACAACCATGTCAGCACAGCACTGAACCTGGAGGCAGAGTTTATGTTCTTTGGCTCCATGCCATGTTTTTAAGGCAGTATTGAGCCAGCTATTGAGTTAGCATCTCCTCAGGGACAGTGCTGTGCAACTGAATGTGTGCAAGATGAGAGTTCAGTGGTATGGGGGTTGTTTTGTGGCTTTNGAGAGTTCAGTGGTATGGGGGTTGTTTTGTGGCTTTTTGGGCGGTTTTGCTGCTGCTGTTGGTTTGTGTTTGTTTGGTTTTAAAATGTATTATGGTTAGCAAAGCAGGAGGAGGAGGCTTTTTGGTGCTCTTGGCTTCAGAGCTTGCTATGGACATTGTTCTCTTATCACAACAGGCCATTTTGTCCAGGCCATGCGATGACTAAGCTGCATTGAATTTTGTGGGAATGCTTTATGAAGTGAACCTGAACTAATGCTTTAAACTTTCATACAGGCTGTACTCATAAGAAAAAGCTTTTAAGAGGAAGAAGGAAGAGTTGCAGGCTTTGAGGTGGTCACAAGGAGTTTAATGTAGAAATAATAATCTTGGTCCTTCTAGAATGCTCCAGATACATGTGTAACACCCCAGTCTCCAAGGCAGAAGATGTTGATATTTCATATAGTGAATGTTCCATCCCAGATTATCCTGCAAGCCTTCGGTACACAAAGCACAGCGGGGTTTACTAGGATACCACACAGTTTGACAAACATTCATAAATTAAAAGAAGGCTCTGTTCTCAGGTTCCCCGCCCATGTCCTTTTGGTGGAAAGTGTCCTTTTTATTTTATTTGCTTATGAGTTATTGAGCCTGCTAGTTGCCTTTTACTGAGTTTATGAAAGCTGATTCTGATTTCATCAGAGCCCATGATAACAAAGAATTGTAGTCTTGATTTTGGTTTACTTTTACAGGCCACTGCTAGAAAATACATAAACTGGTCAGATCTGTTGAAGTAGTGCATGTTGCTTAAACACTATATTGAATAAGTAGCAACAGCATTGCGGGGGTAGTAGTGATGTAAAATGGTGGTGGATCAAGTGAACAAGGAGCAGAGGGACAGAATAGAGGGAATCCTCCTAATATCTTATCTTCTTATTGATCAAGTTTTCTCCCAGACAGCTAATAACTACTTCAATATGTTCCCACTGCTTGTAAATCTTCCTCATGTGACACAGCTGTGGCATCATAAAAATTCAGTGAGCTCTGAGTTATCATCATTCCCACAGTGCAAAGAAATTACCTGGGAATTGCAGTGAAAGGTCACCTTAAATGCAATTCATGGGCATCTGGAACATCTGGTCTACCTCTTTTGCACAAAATGTACTTCTCTGAGATTCTTTCTGTAATGTTCCCTTTACAGCTTTCATAGAGATGATGGCTCTGGTATATAGTTGTGGTATGCACCATGCTCTTTGTGGTAAATCTCTGAGGCAGAAGTTCCACCTTCTTCCACTGCTATATCTCTGAGCTTTCTCACTTATTCTTTTCTACTCTCATTTCCCTCTTTAACCACGGAAATTTATAGACCTAGACATTACTTCTCTCCTTCAGTAATGTTTTGTGAAGTGCTGATAGCACAGAATCCTTAATCTGTCTGGGGACACTGTGGGACAGAATTTTATGTTCATTATGCCCTTGGTTTGAGGTAGAACTCAGCTTCAAAGGATGTCATCTGTCTTCTAGGTATCTTAAGTGGAAGCTGGAGGTTGCATATTTGAGAGGTTCATGCAGATTGCTTAAATAATTCAAGCCTGCAAACCCGATAATCATAGAACCATAGTACTGATTGGGTTGAAAGCGACTTCTAAGATCATCAAGTCCAATCATTAACTTAGCACTGCTCAGTCCACCACTAAGTGGTGTCCCTAAGTCTACACAGCTTTTTAAATACTTTAAGGGATGGTGAATCCGCCACTTTCCTGGGCAACCTGTTCCAGTGCTTTGAACAACCTTTCAGTGAAGAAATTTTTCCCAATATCCAATCTAAACCTTCACATGAGCAACTTGAGGCCCTTTCCTCTTGTCCTGTTACTTGGGGGAAGTGACTCACTCCCACTTCGCTACACCCTCCTATCAGGCAGTTGTAAAAAGTGATGAGGTCACCCCTGAGCCTCCTTTTCTGCAGGATAAACAGCTCCCTCAGCCACTTCTCTTAAACCTTGTGCTCCAGACCTTTCCCCAGCTCTATTGCCCTTCTCTGGACTCCAGCACCTCAATGTCCTTCTTGTAGTGAGGGCCCAGAACTGGACACAGCACTCTAGTTGTGGCCTCACCAGTGCCTAGTACAGAGGCTCAGGCCCTGCCCTGCTCCTGCTAGCCACACTGGTGCTGATGCAGACCAGGATGCCATCGGATTCCTTGGCCATCTGGGCACACACTAGCTCATGTTCAGCAGCTCCAGGTCCTTTTCTTCTTGGCAGCTTTCCAGCTACATGCCCCAGCCTTTAGCACTGAAAGAAATTGTGACCCAAGTGGAGGGTCCAGCACTTGACCTTGATGAAACTTGTACAGTTGGCCTTGTCCCATTGATCCAATCTATGTAGACCCCTCTTCAGAGTTTTCCTGAAGTCTGCGTCTCTCTGAAACCTCTCTCAGGTGTTGTTTAATACAGGCTGAGAACTTATTTAGGGTAGTACGGACACAGTGTGACTGTAAACTTTTCTATTTCTTAGGTAATGGAGCAAGAAAATAATACATTATAATGAGATCAAACAGCTTCTTTGGCTCACTGTGTATAAACAGAACACAGTGTCTTTGTAATGATACCTTTACAAAAATATTTTTGAAGTATTTGTTTTATAAAACTGGGGAAGGAAAAAAGGCCAATTTTGTTATTTGCCTGCTTCTTTTATGTGACATGCTGGTGTTAGTGACTTTAATTTCCAAGAGGCACACATTTTGCAACTTTTTTAAAATTATGCTGAAGCTCTAGTGAACATACACAGGAGAATGTGACTCTGGCGTTAGGGAACAAGAAGTAGATTAAGTGTCAGAACTCTTGGGTGAGTTGCCCAGAAGAAGCCTACATGACTTCTCAAATAGATGGTCTAAAGATCATCAGACTTCGCTATTAGTTTTCCTGATCAATTTAGACATCTTACTGTTTTCAGGCACTGAATTCCACACTATAACTCTACAGTCTCTGTTTGAGCAAATCAGTAATTTCAGCTTTACTATCTTCTTCAGAATACAATGTTTTGGTTTAGTGGTGAGGCACTATTTGAAAAACCATTTTTCTGGGAAATTAAATTTGTGTGGTGTTGGAACTTTTTGTTAATTTATTTTTAAACAAAATAGTTTGACAAAAATGTAAATGTCAGGTTAATGATTTGGATTCAGTCATCTGTTGTCTGCTCTCACTTTTCCTGATGTTGTTATTTTCTTTTCATATTGCAAATAATCAGAAGGGAAAAGTCTGGAAGAAATAGTCTTGCTTGTATTGCTTGTATCCCAACATCAGAAACCTCCCCCTGTCTCTCTCTCTTCTTTCTGACTAATGTTCAAAGAAGTATTTTAGACATTTTTAACTAGTAAAGAAATCCTCCCTATCCCCTGTGTTTTTGTTACCTGAAAAGCAGGGCACAGCAGGCTGTGTCTGCACTGTGTGCCTGCGCTCTGGGTGCAGGCACACAGGAGAGAAGAAGCCCTTTACCATACACATACCAGGAAATATTTTATCTGCAGCTGTTTTATTTCCTTCTCAGTTGCTTTCTAGCAAGCCTAGGATGATGCTGTGAATCCAAAGAATTAACCCTGTGTCATTACATTGCAAACATTTCAAGTGACTCCCTCCTACAGAGCATATGGACTAGTCCCACATCTTTAGTTCTGTGTGCTGTTCTAGAACGGCAATTGTACATAATTATAAATAATTAAAGGACCTGACTACTGTTGAGAAGGGACTCTGTCTTAGCAGCAAGCACAATTTGAATCAGTCCCTCCTCCTCAAATACCTCATCTGTTCAATACCTGGAGTAAACATGGGGGTTTTGAAGTGGATGGGAAGTTTTACTATTCCATGAGATACCAGAAATGTCTCAGCTCTAAATAGAGGCTTTTCTGGTCAGTCAGTGAAGAGTGTTTTTCCTCTATGCAGTTTGCCTTGTCTGAACTGAAAAGTCCTCTGGAAAGTAATTTTTCCTGCTCTCTTTCAAGACCCAAGGAAGCCTTGGCTTTCTGTAATGATGCTTGGCAGAGGATTTCTTATGTACTAGTGCTTTACATGTCCTTGGCACCTATATGCTGCAACCATGGCAAATCCAAATTCTCATGGAACAATGCTATGACTAGCTTCTGTAACTTGGATATATTCAATCTGAATTCCATGCAGCTGGCAATCGCAAAACAATAAACATCATTATTTCTCTAAAGATACAGATTAAATACTTACATACGGCAAATGAATTGCTCTGAAGATACCAAATATATAAGTTAAGGCAGAGGATGCTATTATCACGTGCTAAGCTAGTGATATTGTGCAATTTGCCAGGTTGATTCTTCCAAGATTCTGCAGTGGTTTTGCTCATCTGTATCAATGGTTGGTATCAGAGTCTCCTGTTATGCAAAATAAATCAGTAATATCTCTCCCTCCCAGGGAAAATGTGCAACAGTTTATTACCTTGTAGAAGGAAAAATAAATTAACAATGCTGACTGTAACTGGAGTGAAACACGAGGGAAATCAGTTTGCCATGAAAACATCTGTAAAGGAATTATCTTGCTGAGAATCAGGTATCAGGGCTGCCGCTTCAGTACGGCCAGCTTAGATGAAAAGCTGAATTGCCGAGCAGCGTTTCTCATACTGTGAAGTAATATAACATATTTCTAATGCAAACACGAGCTCAGGGCCAATTTTATGGTATCTAGAGTCCAGATTCTTGGATGCTTGTCTAAGCAGAGCTGAGCTAACCACATGCAACCTAACTTCAGGCCCTCTGGTTATTAGGAAGAAGACTTACACTCTTTGCAATGTGACCAGAGTTAGAGGGAGGAGGGCTGTACTTGAGGATTGAGGAAATGCCTTTTAGGAGAAACAGAAAAGAGAGTATCTTACCATGCAACATGCAAAAAAGGCAAATGTTGGGGCTGAGGAACAAGTTCCTTTTTAGGCTGATGGGAATAAATCTGGAGCCACCATGTGGGACTTGCATTCTCAGTGGCTCTGGTGGGGCAGTGCCCCATGCTGAGAATCTCTGGTGAGTGACCTCTGCTCCTGCTGAAAACCACCTGCAGCTCATCTGGCTGTGAAAGAGAAGCAAGGCATTGGGGGTAGGGGATGGAGGATGAGCTGTAGTGCTGGTCAGATTTCTCCATTGCTATGGAAACAGAAATTGTGCTCACTATAAACCAGTGCACCAAGTAGGTGTGGGTAGACCTCTGACCTCTCTCCATTTTACTTTTTCAAGGTGCTGGAGGAACAGGAGAGAACAAAATGTGTACAGGTGGAGGAAGTCAATACAATATTTTGCCCAGGGCTCAGACCAGAATGAAAGGGTGTGAGTGTACTTGAAGAAATTGACTGATTAATTTGAGTATGCTGCAGCCACATATATCATAAAAGTGCATATATCATTAAAGTGCAGGGGTTCCTCCACCCCACTCCCTTCCTGGAAAGATTTGCATATTGGCATCATCTGGAAAAGAGGTGGGAGTGGACATTTATCTTTTGCAGTCTCAAAAAGTCTCAGAGTGCCATAAGTTCAAATTTAAATTGGTTGCAAGATTTCACTGTAACATGAATCCCGGTTCATTTATAGAATTATTTTTGTATTTCTGTCTGACAAAGTCTGTGATATTACAAGGATTTTAGTGATTCTTGATCCTTTTTAATTCTATGTCACATTCTACTTAAATTTTTTTACATACTCAGAATTTTTATATACTGTGTTGGGAGAAATTTTCTGGCATGTGAGATTTGGATGGGAAGGAGGAGGAGTCTGGACTAATATCTACACTGGGCCATGCTCAAGCTGGTAATTCTTGTGGAGATGCCGGAGAAGAACTGGTATTGATATCTGGTCTGATGATTTTATGCCTCTGTGACAGTAATTCTCTTTACATATTGTGTGTGCATAAACATAAAATGCAGAATATGGTCTTTCTCTTGACCGCTTCCTTGTCTTTTTTCTATGATGTGGCTTTGCAGAGTAACTCAACCCAAACTCTTGGACTTAATAGGTAGAGGTGGGACTTTACATAAGGCTTTTGATGGGAAATTATCTTTTAAGTTCTCTCTGAACTCATCAGTTGTTAAAATAATTTTAGCTAGTCATTAAGTGCTTCATTAGAGTGTTTTCTTCTTAAGCTGCTTTAGTTAGATTAAAACTGAATTGTGCTTATTTCTTATTACTTGTTTTTGCCTTCTTTTTTCCTAAATGGACTTTGGATCATGTATTTTTGAGGTTTAATATCAGTTCAGCTGAATGCTCTTGAGTTTCTGAATTAATTCAGTCATTTTGTCTTAATGACCGTGAAGAGTTTTGTTAAGCTGTAGTGCCATTAAACTCAAGCACGGTAGTGTTTAGAGCTAGTGATCACTGGGGGAAAGCTTGCAGGTAGAAAATAAGATAGGAAGTTGGACAGAACGCATGAGGGGTTCATTTGCTGTGAATTCAGCAATAAATATCTGGAGAATACGTGGTCCAAAGGGATGCAAAATCAGTAATTTGCTGAAGAAGAGTGTCTAAGTCTTTCGGGATAGATTTTGATCTGGAGCTCAGGTCTGCATTTTCTTCCTGAAAGAAAGTCAGTCTGATTAATACTTTATCATCTGTTGCAAAGAAAAATATTATATGTTGAGAATATGTTTTACATAGCTACTGGTTAACTAAAGAAAGCTCAGATGGCCTTGGCATACTTGACCCCTTCTCTTCCTATTGATGCTGGGGGAAAAAAAACCAGACAGTTTCTTTTGTTGTCATATCTGCACCCATTTATAAAGAAACCAAAATGAATAGAAGGAGGCTATTGTTTTCAGGACAAACTGCATTTTGTCTTAGGACAACCTAAAATTAAGTTACTTTTTTATGTTTAAAAATGAATTGAAAGGAGGTTTGAAATAAAAGGTAATTAAAAATGTAAGTTATTTCTCTCAAATTCTCCTGAATTTTTTTCATCTTTTGCTCAAACACATTTCTAAACATTTTGACATTACCCAATAGATATTTTCACAATGAAAAAACCCACCAGATTTAACATGTTAACCTAATTCTGGTTTAATTATTTGAGCTCAAATTGTGCTTTTTGGATTATATGAACTGATTCGAAAAAGTTCCCAGGTTGTACTACATTTGTGACTGGTAGGAGCTACTTCCAGGGGACAAGGGCAGAGTGAAAGTTGCTGGTTTATCCTAATTACAATGAACAGTTTTGCATGGACTTGGACAAGGCCAGGTTTTCAGAAGAGGTCAGCTTTCCACTTGATTTGTGCTCACTGAAGTTGTTGGGATCAGCAGCTCTGGCAGGCTGCTGAGGAGCACTGTGAGAATCCCATTTACACAAGCTCTCAAAGTAGAATGGATCCTTCCTATTGCTGACACGAGTGTGTGGGGCAGGTGGGTGCTGCTGTGGAGAAGATAGGATGTTCTTAATTTAAGCTGGTGAGCTTCACTAAAAATCTTAGCAATGCCAGAGCAGTTTTTAATCTTCTCACAAGTTAGCAGGGTGAGTTAAAATGAAGAGTTTACTTTCACTGAAATGTGAAAACTGTGGCTTGCTTTACTTTCCTTCTAAAAATAAGTTGTTGTAGTAGAAAATTAAGTGTCCCAGGCTGAGGGTGTTCAGAGGACCTGCTGGGTTGCTGTTGGTTTCTTGTCTTGTTGGTTTATGTTTACTTTTTTTGTGTGTGTGTTTGTTTGCTTTTGCAGCAGAAGTATGGCTTTTGTTTTTTATGCCAAGAACACATCAATTATTTTAAGAGGTTATATACTCTCCTAGGAGTCTCAGTTTTTAGGTTTTCTATCTGATACCCTACTCCCTGTCACAGAGCTTTTGTGGCTAATGCATCTCAGTGTAAGTTGTTTCTCCTTTGAATATCTGCTGTGATTGGTCACCAAACACAGACAAATGTTTGCCTTCATAGAACTTTTAGTTTAGGCCAAGATAAAATCTAAAGGAAATGTATGCATATTAATGAAATGCAAAAGGGGTAATGTCAGTGTAAATGGTATTCATAGTGACAAAAGTGAAGAAAAGGATAAGAAGCAATATACCTTCTTTATTTACAAGATAACCTTTGAGAGGTGCTTGTGGTAAGCCTCTGGCTCTTCCTGTATCCACTTGGCAAACTTGGAGCTCATGCCAGGCTATGCAGGCCAGGAAGCTTGCTTCTACTGCATGCTCTGTATTCTCTCTTCAGTAAAGATGCTTGGCTAGAGCAGGAAAATATGCTCAGAGGGGTTTGTTCAATTTCTCATCCTTTGCTCCAGATTATTGATTCTTTCTCAGCATACACTTTTGACTTTTCCCTCCCTTCTCTTTTACTACATTTTCCTCTCCCTGGAAGGGTGACCTGGTAGCCCTGATACACACACATCCAAGACATGACTGAAATGTTGAAAGGTGTTTGCCTGCTCTCTTACACTTGTAAAGCCATGTGCATGAAGTCTTTCCCTACCCTAAACTTAGAGATTCTCATCAAAGTAATTAAACAACTTAATTTGGTATAATGTTTATGGCAGAAAAGGATCATTCATGGCTTGTTTCTGATCAGACCCTGTGACAGTTCTTAGGCTGGAATAGGGAAGATTTGAGGAAGGGAGGAATTAACTCAAAACTTGAGGCTACTGCTGTAGTCCACTAATCAGTCTGCATGAGAGGCCTGCTCACACCACCACTGTCAAACTTTTTCACTAATAAATTGATCATAGGCTAGGCTGGTAGAGAGGTAGAACTTTCTGAGCTGTTGTTATTTAGCACATTCTCCTTTTGAGCTTTAAAAATAGGTGTAGTGTCCCCCTTCTTCCTTCTTGACTGACATGTACATCTTCATAAAATGCAGGCGGAGAGCTACTTCAGCAAAGATTGCCCTGCTTAACAAGCTACTGTACACTTAACAGGTGTACTTCAGCTTTCTTTGAGGACTTTGAAGTAGAACAAGAGTTGTTTTAAGTTGGACAGCTCTATATCACTGCAGTACGTTAGTACAGCATGAACACTCTATATCTTGCATTAGAATAGATTCTAAACTTATCAAATAAAACTGGCAGTAACTAGGTATCCTCATGTACTCTGAAAGTAGAACTAGGGCTGCAGCAAATGTTCCACTAGCTGCAAAAGATACCCAACACCATGTTTCTGGGCTGTCGAGTGACAGTGCCTGTCGCTGGACAGCACAGTACAGGAGAAGCTCTTTTTTGCTGTAAAGGCCCCAGAAGCTGTGCATTTTATAGTCTGCTTAAAACTATATGAGAACGGGGGAATATCTAGCAAGAAATAATATGTAAAAGCTGGAATGTCTTGAACTAGCAGTAGTGTTCTGCAGTTACAGCAGATTTTGTGACATACCTGACTGGAAATCCTGGCAGAAAACTGGTTGCTTTTGGTCTCACTTCGGCGGAATGGTCTTCAGCTTTCCCAAACACTGAGATATCCTGACAGGCTCTTCAGGCTACCAACACTTCTTGACAGGTCTTTTCCTTACACTCTATGCAACTCTCCTCTTCCCTTATTTTCTGTCAATATCCATGGGCACAGCAATGCCAGAAAAGTTTGCCATTTACCACAGACTAGTTAAGAGTGTTTGGAATGCTCTGTCCCTTTCCTGTCACTGGCTCTCTGATGTGTTTTAGCGGGTCTGAAGGTATTTGTATTCTCTTGGATGTCAAGCCACAGGCCAGCAGGATTAGGTGCCCTGGAACATATTTGAAAATGTGCCAAGCTGTGGACAGATGATATTAAATGTAGGTGGTGATGTTATATAGTGAGTTTTGGGGGCAGATGCTTTTTTTGTTCTTTCTAAATGCTTGTTATAAATAGTTGCTACTTTTAATTTGTAAAGTGCAATAGGAAAAGAAAAATAAAAATTATCATTGCAGTTCCTGAAATGTAAAAGGTCAGATAAGGCATAATCAGTCAATATTTCTTTTTTGCTTTATTTTTTTAGGGCTGTTTTAAAGGAAGAATACTTTTGAAGACGTTGTTCAAATTAAAAATTGAAAAAGAGCACAAAATGGATGAGATGGGCTAACACTGCAGGAATTCTTTTTCTTGAAGTATGATCATGTTTCCTTGAAAGGAATTAGAAATAAATGCTTCTTAAGGGGCTAAGATAACAGCAAAAAAATGAACAAATTTGGTTTCTGCAACTGGTGTTGGCTGTAACTGGTAGCTTCAGCACCAGAGGAATGGGAAGAACTTGTTGTCCATCATTCAAACAAAGATCAGACTAGTTTCTTCTAGGATCTTAAAAAGTTTTGCTCTTCACTGTACTTTCAGCTGTTGGTTTATAGAAGTGTTGCAAAAGGTTTCACCTGGTTTGGGGAGGCTG